>WHSE01000224.1:0-35748 GCA_012295165.1 Asparagus setaceus
CACCTAAAGAGGACGATCGAATTTAAATAGATTGTTCTTGCTCATGTGCAAAATTGATTAAGACGCTTGTTCATGTAAAGTCGGATGATTGTCATTGATTTGAACTTGCTTACAAACTTCACCAAATGATTCATTAAAGAGAAATATCGCTTTTATTTTAAGGCTTACAATGAAAATCAAAAGATTACAACTTTTTATCCTTAGAACAAACACGGTGATCTCTCTATATCGAGGTCCTCGCCATGTGGGTTCTTGCCTGCGTCGGGACTTTTTGTGTCCGGTGGACCACCGCAAGCAATTCCAATCCAAGTAGAGACTCTGCCTGAACTACAGATAAAGGGCTCACAAAGGAAACCTGAATCCTTCACAGCGGAATCGAGATTCATCACACTCACCGAGAGGATCGAGCCGTGAGATCTACTAGGAGAAATCACAATATATCCCCTCGGGAGGTTGGCTTAACCTAGAGGGTATCTCAGAGTTCGACCAATTCAGCTTACTCGCTGTAGATCCGACGCCGACTAGACTTGTATTCGCTGCTGCTCGACCGTGGTACGACATTACTCAGAGATCTCGAAGAATTCTTTAAGTCCGAGCTCTTCCAAATCCCCAAAACTGGCCGTCCAACCCAAACTCCAGCCCCGTCCAAGTGCCTCTCGAAGATGACACCCCCATTTATACAATGGAAGGGGCCCTACCACCTGGTGGCCTCGGCCACTGTCGAGCCACCGGCCGAGGTGGCTCGGCCATGGTGGCCGAGCCACCTCTACCACTCTGTTGAGGCACCTCGCCACTTGTCGGCACCTCGGTTAAGTTGTCGAGGTTCCGCCAAAGTGGTCGCCTTTCCCACACTTGGTCGAGCACCTCGGCCAGTTGGTCGAGGTGGCTCTACCAAAGTGGCCGAGCCACCTTGGCCACTTCGGTCGGAGGTTTACCGCCGCGCCGCCTTTGGCGTTTTCCTCGCCGCTTTTAAGGCCGCTTTCTCCGCCGATTCTTTTGGTCTTCCGGCTTGGTTTTGCCCCTGATGTTGCCGCTGTGTTTGAGTCCGCGCCCGATCAACTTTCGTAGCTCAAACAGCCTTTGCATCGACGGACTAAGCATGGTTGATTCCGCCTCATCGACGCTTGAGTTTAATCAACTCGCACGCCGCTTCATTGGCTCAGACGCCTTGCCGACTCACTTCATGTGCTCGCCGACCGCTTCTACGCTGCTTTTGGCGGGCGTGATGCGCCGACGCCGGTTTGTCGAATGGATCGCCGGTTGTCAACCCACCGCCACGAAGTTTCGCTCGGCACCGATAAGCAATTTTTATGCCTACAGATACTCTCCAAAGCGTCTCAGCCTCGATTCTTGATGAGTCCGATGCTTTGACATGATGGTTCCCGCCCCACCGCCGAGGGTCCCAAAGATAGCTTCAAATCTTCGATTCTTCGCATCATCCAGCCTTGTAGGATTCCCGATAAGATCACGGTGCCGCATTTATTGTCCGACCGCTTGTTATCTTGACTTCGAAGTGGTGGGTGAGTTTTGTTTGTAACTCGTGGTCGCTGGTCGTTGTTTGACTAACCATCGATTTTGGACTTCTCCGTATGTCGGCTAACTCCTTGTTGGCTTACGCTATCGTGGTCGAATACATGGAACTTCATAACCTTCACTGCTAATTCTCCATCATGACGGTGTTGTTGGTTTAACTACAGCGGAGGATATGATTATCCGATGTCAACATGACCTTCACTCGCCGATTATTCCTCTCTTGGAGATTATGGTGGAGGAAATTAAGGGTTACCAGTTATCCTTAAGAATATGAGTTTATTCTCCGTGAACTCCTCGCTGAAATTTTGGAAGCGGTTTATACCGTAATCTAGTTGGGTAGGATTAGGCGACGTTGGTGTCGATGCCATCCATACGATCGGTTATCCCTAAGAATATTTTTGTGAAAATATTCTTAGATCTCGACAAATTAGGAAGCGGATTTATACTCAATCCTAGTTGGAGTAGGATTGGGTGGCCGTTGATGGTGTGAAGCCATCATACGATCGAGTTATCCCAAGAATATTTTGTAAAACATTCTTAGGGAACTTCTCGGCAGTTAGAAGCGGTTTATACTGTAATCCTAGTTGGGTAGGATTGAGCGTAGCGTTGATGGCGTCGATGCAATCCAATACGATCGAAGTTATCCCTAAGAATATTTCTTGTGAAAATATTCTTAGGAACCTCGACAAATTAGGCGGTTTATACTGTAATCCTAGTTGGGTAAGTTAGGCGGCAGTTGATGGCGTCGATAAATTCAGGTGTTATCTGTAGAATAAGCCTTGAGAATCTTTCCCAATATATGGGAGGAATTAGGAGCCAATGGACTGATTTGGCGTCTTCACATCAAGCGAGATTCCAATGGGACTCCTAATTGGGGGCTGATTAGAGTCCTAATTAGAATTGATTTGGACTCCAATTAGAATACTTCTTGCCAAATAGGAGTCCTCGTTCAAAGAGGATTGGGTGCATGTGGGGTTGTTATAAATACCCACCAACCCTCCTTTTCTCGACCTAGGCGGCCCCCATGCTCTCTCTCTCTTGTTTTCACCTGGCTTCGCCATCAGTATCTTCTTGGATCAACAAGGTATGCATCACGAGAGCCTTACGAGTTCTTTTTCTTCTTTTTCTTCTTTTTCTTGTCGCGTGCAGTGCTTGCGGACCACGAGGGAAAGGAGCCAGCAGGCGAGTGGTGGCGGTCCTTGGCGGCTCTTGGCGGTGGCTGGTAGTATTTGGCGTAGCGCATGGCGCCAGCGGCGGGCGCCCGGTCGCGCCCGGCGCCCGCTTACAGCTTGAAGCGTGATCGCCTTGGCGTGCCATCCTTGTTGGTCGCGGCCCGGCAGCCTACGCTTGCCGCGCCCGGGCTCGTCGGGTTCGGCATTGGATTGTGTAGCCTTTTGACACTTTATTTGCTAATTTTTTAGCCATGTATCGACTTTTGTTGTATTTTGCGGCTTCGATGTCGTGGGAAGATCCGCAGCGTTCAGTCGATCAACTTCGCCGGCGAATGCGCCTCCTTCTTCGGTGGTGCGCCCGGCGTCATCATATTCCGTACATATATCGTTGTATCGCCGTTCTCCTTTGTGGCGATTGGGAAGAACCGAGATTCTCCTTCGTGAGGATTGAGGCTTCAAATTGTTACCGCGTTCGTTATGACCCGCCGTTCTCCTTTGTGGCGGTTGGGAAGAGATTCTCCTTCGTGAGGATCGGCGCTTCAGGTGTGTACTCGTTATGACCCGCTTCATTCTCCTTTGTGAGGCGATTGGGAAGAGCGGGATTCTCCTTCGATGAGGATTGAGGCTTCAAAGATCACCCGTCTCCGATGTTGTTAGGGGCGATTTCATACCGTACTCTTGCTTAGTAGAGCGGGATATATATTGTCGCTTTGTTTACGACTATATTTATCGTTCTCGGGCATTTATCACGGGTGAAATCGTCGTGCAGATTATAAGGTCGTGACTTCGATCTCATGGGTTTCGAGAAGAGTTCGCCTTATCTTTGCTTCCTTTTCAAGATATTCCTCCTAAATGATCTGTTAACCCTTTATTCTCTTGTGGTGGCGGATGCTCAGATGATTATTCGTCTGCCGAAGGCTCCCAATGTCAAGTCTCGATTCTTAAGGTCATCAGGAGAAGGCCTTTTTCCACCGAGGAAGCGAACGCGTGAGAAGCGAACACCATGAAGAAACCCGCGGCTGAGCCTACTATCATAATTTGGGATGGCGAGTTTGAGGATCGTTTCCATCATCCATCCACCGCCTCCCTTGCGGCCTTGGCGGCGGGATTTCCGGCCAGCCAGTATAGGGCGGGTGGAGGCCCAGTTATCTTGGCGGACCACTTCCACGAATTCAACCTATCGAGATTTGCCGGGCCAAAAATGCATCGTTCGACTCGGTTACGTGATGGGTCTCCTTGGTGTTGGAGAATGGTTTAGCAAGGCGATCTCTATTATCGAGGTTAGATGGGCGACTTTAGGTCTTACGCCCATTCATATTGAGTATCTTGGAGGAAATTCAGTGTTGGTGGCCCTCGGCTAGCTAATGCGTTGTGAGAAAAAGCTCACTCGGCTAACTCTTGCGTCACCGTGTGGAGGATTTAGCCTTTTGAATCATGCGATGAGTGATCTGACTCATCGTGGCTTCGGATCAAGGCTTCGTTGAGCAGCTTTTGCGAGGAAAATGTCGAGCAAGAGATCATTTTCGAACTCATATGGCGGCGGCGTCGCTGCGGTAAGATAAACTTGTACCACACCCATATGAGCGTCTGAGGGAATCGGGGATTGTTCAGGGAAGACGTTGAAGAATTTCGCAGCGTGAGTGCACGAGTCGGGATGTCGAGCGTGAGAAGCAAGTCCTCGGCGTCGTCGGGAACATCTTGGTGCTATTGCGCGAACTTCGAGAAAGGAACTTGAGAAGGAAGCGAGGCTGGGTTCGGCGATCAGGAGGAAAAATTATTAGCCGTATGGTGACCTTGCTTCCTTCACATTCTTGGATTGCGTAATGAAGTCATTATGTCTGCGAGAGACTTCATTCTCTTTGTTCCGGCCAGTCGTTCACGATTTTTATTTAGATGTATTATCATAACTTTGCTTGAATCAATTGTCTCGACAATTGTAGCTCCTTCTATATTTGCTTTAAATGAATAAGATCCATCCCTTTCACTATTTATTATGATTCTTTTGCCATTGAAATAATTAACCATAATACTTATAGGATTTTGGCAAACCCTCGGCCATCAGCGGGTTTGATTAGCCTTTACCAACCACCGTTTGAGTTGGGCGTCGCGGATTATCGGGGATCCGTTCAGCGCGTTATGCTAAAGAATGAAACTCTTCTAGACTTGTTGCTATGATATGAATACATAGGCCGTTATGCTTTACGGGCAAGAGACCACGACATGCGTGTTACCGTGGAGCTTCGTCCCTTCTTAGGCTTCGGGCGAAATACCCGAATCGAACTCGGTGTCTTCTTCAATCGGAAAAAAACTAAGCAAACAGCGTGTGAAGTTGGCTTTATCCTTCTTAGGCAGGGATAAAATACGGAGAATACTAAGCCGACAGCGGCGTGTGAAGCGTTGGCTTTATCCTTCTTAGGCTTGAATAAAATACCCCAGAGCGAACCTTGGTGTCTTCTTTTGACCGGAGAATGGCCGAGGCAGGATGAAGATTGATTGAGGTGGGAAAGGAAGAATGTGTTCTATTTCGGGATGAGGCTATGAAGAGATTCCTTCTTTGTCGAGATTCCTTCTTTGTAGGAATCGAAAAGACTTCGAGGTGACCTTGATCCGGTTGCCAGTCCGAAAATCTCGGCCATACCTTGGTCGGCTACCTAAGATAAGAGGTGGAACTAAGGGTGGGATCTCCGCTCCGAGAACCGAAGAGACTCAGGTGACCAGGCGAGACAACACAGTGCAAAATCCGGCCTTATACAACCGGTCGGCTACCTAGGATGAAAGATGGAACTAAGAGTGGGATCTCCACTCAGAGAACGAAGAGACTTCGGGTGACCTTCGGTCGGACAACTGATGCGAAAATCGGCGCATACCTTACCGGTGGCTACCTAAGATGAAGATGGAACTAAGAGTGGGATCTCCACTCAGGAGCGAAGAGACTCGGGTGACCTTGTGGACAACTGGTGCGAAAATCGGCGCATACCTTCGGTCGGCTACCTAAGATGAAGATGGAACTAAGAGTGGGATCTCCACTCAGAGAACGAAGAGACTGGTGACCTTCGGTCGGACAACACTGTGCGAAAATCGGCCATACCTTGATCGGTAGCTACCTAAGATGAAGATGGAACTAAGAGTGGGATCTCCACTCCGAGAACGAAAGAGACTTCGAGGTGACCTTCAGGCGGACAACACGTGCGAAAATCCGGCATACCTTCGATTAGCTACCTAAGATAAGAGGGGAACTAAGAGTGGGATCTCCACTCAGAGCGAAAAAGACTTCGAGTGACCTTGATCGGACAACCTGATGCGAAAATCCGGCGCATACCTTCGGTCGGCTACGAGATGAAGATGGAACTAAGAGTGGGATCTCACTCCGAGCGAAAAGACTTCGGGTGACCTTGATCGGACAACACGATGCGAAAATCCGGCATACCCGATTCGGCTACGAGATGAAGATGGAACTAAGAGTGGGATCTCCACTCCGAGAGCTGAAAAGTTCGGGTGACCTTGATCGGACAACAGGTGCGAAAATCCGGCGCATACCTTGGTGGCTACGAGATGAAAATGGAACTAAGAGTGGGATCTCCACTCAGAACGAAAGAGACTTCGGGTGACCTTGAGTCGGACTACAGTGAAAACCGTACATACCGCCGGTCAGCTACCTAAGATAAAAAGGGGAACTAAGAGTGGGATCTCCACTCAGAGGCGAAAAGACTTCGGGTGACCTTGATTCGGACAACACTGTGCGAAAATCCGGCGCTATACCTTGGTCGGCGCTACCGAATGAAGATGGAACTAAGAGTGGGATCTCCACTCAGAGAACCGAAAAGACTTCGAGTGACCTTGATCGGACAACACAGTGCGAAAATCCGAGCGCCATACCTTCGGTCGGCTACCTAAGATGAAGATGGAACTAAGAGTGGGATCTCCACTCAGAAACCGAAAAGACTTCAGGCGACCTTGATTCGGACAACTGGTCGAAAATCGTACGCATGAACCGGTCGGCTACCTAAGATAAAGATGGAACTAAGAGTGGGATCTCCACTCAGGAGCGAAAGAGACTTCAGGCGACCTTGATCCGGACAACAGTCACGAAAATCCCGGCGCGCCTTGGTCGGCTACCTAAGATGAAGATGGAACTAAGAGTGGGATCTCCACTCCAGAACCGAAAAGACTTCGAGGCGACCTTGATCGGACAACTGATGCGAAAATCCGGCTATACGCTTGGTCGGCTACCTAAGATGAAGATGGAACTAAGAGTGGGATCTCCACTCGAGAACCGAAAAGACTTCGAGGCGACCTTCGGTCGGACAACTGGTCACGAAAATCCCGCATATACCCGGTCGGTAGCTACCTAAGATGAAGATGGAACTAAGAGTGGGATCTCCACTCCGAGAAGCAAAAGACTCGGGTGACCTTGATCGGACAACTGATGCGAAAATCGGCGCATACCTTGTCGGCTACCTAGGATGAAAATGGAACTAAGAGTGGATCTCCACTCGAGAACGAAAGAGACTTCGGCGACCTTGATTCGGACAACACGGTGCGAAAATCCGCGCTTATACCTTCGATCGGCTACCTAAGATGAAGATGGAACCTCCTCTTAGGGATGATATCCTCCATGTTTGCGGGGTGAGGAGGACTCGATGAGGAGGAGGAGAGATATTCTTCAACTTGGCTTGATCGAAGAAGTAATCCACCATCGACCATGAGGTCGGCTTGATCGCCGCAAGGTCTGCGACACAACGATCTCAGCTCGAGACCGCTGTCTCCCATCGTGGTCGCCATCGCCATTGATTTAGACCCTTCAAGAGCTCGCTTCAGTATTTCGGTGTCTTCGCCTTTGGCGAGACACAGTATGTTCTTTCGCTTCAGACATCAAGGTGTCCCTCGCTGCATAGGCACAAACAAGTCTCGCCGTGCGAGGCACAACAAGTGTCTTCTTTAGCGAGGCACCAACAAGTGTCTGCCAGGGCGAGGCATAAACAAGTCTCGCTAGTAGCGACACAAGCGAGTGTCTCATGGCAGTTAAGACAACAAGTGTCTCAGACTCAGAAGACACAATCTTCCCATATGTTGACTTCTTGAGATTTCGACGACGTTGTCCTTCGATCTTCTCATAATTTAGTCATATTTGGGGTTCTTCAGCAATTTTTGATGCCTACAGCTCTAAGTGACGAAAATTGGATTATTTCTATGAAAGAAAAACTTAATTTATTTACAAGAAATTAAGTTTGGAATTTAGTTCCAAAACCTAATGATCATCCCATAGTAGGAACTAAATAGTTCTTTAAAACAAATTAGATTAAAAGGTAATGTAGTGAGAAATAAGGCTAGACTTTTTGCTAAAAGTTATAACCAAATAGAAGGGATCGATTTCGATGAAACTTTTACTCCAGTTGCTAGACTTAAAGCCATCAGGATTTTGCTTGCAGTTTCTTATTATAAAGGTTTCAAGCTCTATTAAATGGATGTAAAAACGTGCCTTTCTAAATGGGTAGTTGGAGGAAGAAGTCTATGTAGAATAACCCCCTAGTTTCATTGATCAAGCCTTTCAAAATTATGTGTATAAGTTAGATAAAGTCTTTTAGGTCTTAAACAAGCTCCTCTAGCTTGGTACGATCGTTCTAAGTTCTTATCTGCCAAAATATAACTTTAAAAAGAGGTTTGCTGGCAATACCTTATTTGTTCAATTTATTGGTAAAGATATTCTTATTGTTCAAGTGTATGTTGATGATGTTATTTTTGGATCTACTAATAAGGATCTTTGGTATAAGTTTGAAAAGTTGATATAGAATAAATTTGAAATGAGCAAGATGGGGGAGCTGATTTGTAGGATTCTAAGTGAAGTAGATGAAAGATGGCGTGTTTACCTCGCAGAAGAAATACGTAAAAAAGCTTTTGAAATGCTTCGACATGGATAATTTAAAAGCAGCTTCAACTCCGATGAGTCCATCAACAAAGCTTACAAAATCAAAATAGGAGTGTAAACAGATGAAAAGTGGTATCGTGGTATGTTCGGTAGTCTCTTGTATCTTACTGGTTCTCATCTTGATATCATGTTTTCTGTGTGTTTGTGTGCAAGATTCTAAGCGAATATTAAGGAATCACATTTGAAAGCTGTAAAATAAATTTTTTGATATCTTAATGGAAAACAAAAATTTAGTTTATGGTTCCTAATGTGTAAATTCTTTTGATCTAGTTGGATATTTTGATAGTGAGTATGGTAGGAGTCGTACAGATAGGAAAAGCAGTAGTGATACGATACATCTTCTAAGACATTCTGCTGTGTCTTGATCAAGTAGGAAGCAGAACTGTGTAGCCCTGTCAACTACTAAGGTTGATTACATTGCACTAGGTAGTTATTGTGGACAAGCCCTTTGGATGTCTCTGACACTACAGAAATTTAGCATTACCTTGAGAAATGTGCTCTTAGGTGTGACAACAAGTGTGCTTTTGACTTGAGTAATAACCCAATATACCATTCATAGACAAAACACATAGATGTTAGGCATCACTTTGTAAGCAATTATGTTGTTAAGGGGAATATTCAGATTGAGTTTGTCCATACTGATCAACAGCTTGCTGATATTTTTACCAAACATTTGCTTGAAGATCATTTCACTAGATTGAGATAAGACTTAGGTATACCATCTCTTGATATCTAGCATGCTGCATCCTTGTTGTATGTACATATCTTGTTTAGATCTTTTATTGATTTCTTTTAGTTTTGTTTTTATTTTTCTTATCCTCTTCATTATATCTTTTTCTTTTTTTTTTTCTTATATGAAAAAATCCTCTTTCTTTCTTTTTGGTTTCAGAAAAATAAAATATGACATGCCTATGTATCGCTTTTTCAAGAATTTTTAGATGATATTGTTCATTGGTGTATAGGTATGAATAAGACACACACAAGTTCACATTTTATTTTCAATCTATATGTGTATTTATTCACACAATGATCAAATGATTGATTTGATGTCACGTTGTTTCACTTAAACACTACACATGCCGCTTGCACACCATATTTCATACATATCTTGTATATTTTTGTGGAATGGTAGTGTTATAGTCTTATATTTGGTTTGTAGATATTTCAGGTTATATAATATGTTTTGACCTTATTTGACTTGGTTATCGGACAAACTTACTTTATTCATGTACTTAAGTGCATCTCGTGTTAAAATTATGAGAAAACAATGAGACTGATTTGCTAAGAGATTATTGAATATCCACACTCTTGTTAAACCCATGGAAATTGAGTGCATTTGTTAAAAGATAGTCAAAGTGCCACACTTGTGGATTATTATTTGTGTATATTTTAATGGGTAGTCATCTCAGATCAATATGTAATATATTTGGAGATGATGTAAATCATTTGCCAAATAAATTGTTCTTCCTTGTAAGTCCTATATGTCTAAGTTGATAGGGCAACACTTTGGTCCTTAGTTTAAAAGGTTGAGATAGCTTGAGTCTTCATTTTAGCTCACTCATCACATTTTTATACCGAATATGTCTTATGAACTAGTATAAGATTCTTCACAATCCGTTTCACGCAGGTTACATTGGCCTTTCATCTTTTCGTGTGTGCATATTGTTGTGTCTTTCTTGTGTTCGTGTGTTTTGTGGTCTATTTTGGTCTCTTATGCTATTTTCTATACACTTTTTGTGTGAACGTGTGTGCTCTCCCATATGCCTTTCGATGATATTTATCCGATTTATGTTGAATCATGTATATTGGTTGGTGTGTTTTCACTTTTTCTAATAACAAAGGGTGAGAACTTGGTGAAATTTGACAACAGTGATTCAATAAGTGGTATCTTATTATATGCTTGAGTTTTTTGTTTCACAGCTTTTTTGAAAAACTCAATGCTGTTTAGGAGGAGCTTTATAATACCTATCATTTTATTATATTTTTCATGTATGCATAAATGTAGGGGAGATTGCATACCATTTCCAATTTCATGGAAATGTGTTTGTGCTTAATTTGTTGCCTATATCTCAAAATGTATATATTGCAATATTTTAAATTTCAAATTTGTTATTATAAAAAGGAGAGATTGTAAGGACATTGTCTGTACAATATCTTTTATTTGAGTGATAACAAAAATTCATTTGATATTAATCTTTGTTTAAGATGATCTAGTACATGTATATGCAGGTATAGAACATGAACGAGGCGAAATGAAGCAAAAATCTGTTTAAAGGCTGATTTTTGCATCCTAACCATCAATGGTGCACATTGACCATCGATGGTGCCTGCGACCATCGACGGTTCGTTTGTGTCATTAATGATGCACATGTCTAGAGATGTCCAAATCATCGATGGCCATTCAACTACCGATGGTCGCCAACACCATCGATAGTCGAGTAACCATCGATAGTGAAATCGGTGATGTGGTTTTAGTGTTTTAATCTCAACCGCTCATTGCATATGATGTCTCCATCCTCTCGTACATTGTTGGATATTCTTTCCTAACCTAATTGAGAGAAAAAGAGAGAGAAAGAGAGAGGATATCTTTGTTGGTGATGAAGAAGAGCTTTTCGGTCCTTGAAGCCTCGTCAAACTCTCACCATCATGACACCACCATCCGATTAGTTTACAATGAGGAGTATCACCCTTGGTTTGATCTTCACCCCGTTCTTTATCAAGCTTAGCTTAGATCTTTTTGACGGACCATTTGTTAATTGAAAGGGTCGTAAGATTGTTTTGAATTTGAACTTAATTCTTATTTTTTGGTATTTCTTTGAACTTTTCTATAGTGCACTCAAGCCAATTTAAATGAGGGTTGGGACGAGGTAGGCCTAGGAGTTACTCATTGTGAGAATTAGATTAGATAACTTATTTTGGGTAGATACTAAGCCGCAATCTTATAAGTCTCACTAATTGGTCTATGATTCGTGAACTCTTTCATTACGAGGAAGCTTCAGAAAAGAGTAGATGTAGGATTATTTATCCAATAACTATAAAATCTCGTGTGTTCTCTATTTAGTTGATTTTGTGTTATTTGCATTTCTTATTATCGTTTATTGCTATTATTCACTTTATGCCGCTGCATATTTTGTGTTTAGGTGAAAAATGGTAGGCAATCCTATTATTGCCCCTCTAGACTTGCATCTCAAATCCAACAAATCCCTCAGGCTTTTTCTAAGAAATCAACACTATCCTTGTTACAAAATCCGTGTAGTCAGAGATATTGAGCAAGGCTAGTTCTTCAATCTAAGATCTCGAGCAAGGGGCTTTCGGGGTGAAGATTTTACTAAGATCAGAGGCCCATTGTGGGAGCTTAAACTTCAAGTTAATAGTAGGTATTCTTATTTTCATAGATACACCTATTTTTTTCCAGCCACAATTCCGAACGAAGAACGGAAGGAAGGAAATTCTAAGCATGTCATCCATCAAGTTAAGACTAATACCTTTCTAGAAGTCTATTGGCTGAGAGCATATAGAACCTGAATTTCTTTGTTGGATGTTGAAAACAAAGCACAACAATTTCCAAAGAAGATTGGCTGAATCCCCACCAAGAAATACATGGTCCAGCTTTTCAATCTGTTTATCAACACATCATCTATAAGCAAACACAAGAGGGATACCCAGCTTGGAGATATTAAAACCCAGAGATAACTTGTCCTATAATAGTCGCCACATAAATCAACCAATCATCACTGGAAGAACATGATTCAAAATAGTATTGCACTAAACAACTGATAAACTATGGTTCCAGACCAAATTCCAAGCGGTCTTAATAGAGAATCTCACATCTTTTGACTCAGCCCACACATGCTCGCCGAGTGCAGAAGAGAGAGTAAAATTGTGATTGAAAATGTTGTTAAAAAAGTGTAGGACATGTCCGTCCACTCTAGGGTGATTCCACATACCCTCATGATAAACATCTTTGACTTTTAAATCAGGAATGCTAATATCTTCCTTAGCAATCATATCTACGAGGCATAAATCTTGACACTAACAATCATGCCAAAAATAAGCTTCACCAAAAACTAAAGAAAATTCTAGAGAATGTCATAAAGCAATTTCCAATTAGTAGACGATGCCGTTGTCTAGCGAGAACCAATTATATGCAAACCTCTCATGTACTTTTCTATCATATAGAATGCCCAAGGTGAATCATCATGAAGAAATGCCCGAACTAATTTGAAAGAAAAAGATTTTTGAAAATATACTAAACTTGCAATCCCAACACCTCCTTCCTCCTTAGGTCTGCAAACATTTTTCCAACTACACCAATGATATTTAGAAGAGCCATCAAGATAACCTCAAAAGAAATTAGCCATAATATTTTCCAACTCCTGAATAAACAATTTTTGAACCAAAAGAGAAGCGAAGAGATGTATTAGTTGACTCAATATGACATGAGATAATAAAATTAGCCTACCGCTTGCTGAAAGGAGTCTCGCTTTCCACCCAGCAACTAAAGTGTTTACCTTATCAATAAGAAATAGTCGACCAAATACCCTTCTGGAACTCAGAAGTAACCTAGATGATGGAAGAATAACTAGGAGAGATTCTTTGCGAGGTGTAAAATTTTCTTTTCTATGGGTTTAGTTTCTATCCCGATATCATCAGGTACTTCTGAATAAACTAAAGAATCCGACTTAATGTTTATTTCTTCCCACTTAAAATCACGTGTCATCCGTGTAAAGAAGATGAGAGATCAAGGGAGAATGTCTACCCATAAAAGCAACAACTGATTATCCAATATTTTTAATCCTCTACTTGGAACTTCTTCAACCAAAATAAAAATATAAGGTGAGAGGGGATCCCCTTGTCTCAAAACCTCTCTCCCCAAGGAAAAAACCACACAAATTTCTATTCACCAATATTGAATACTAGTAGACGATATGCAATTAATAAAAGATGTAGAAAACCCAAACTTATACAAGAAATCAAAGATAAAATTCCATTCTAGCCTATCATAAACTTTCATCACATCAAATTTAAACCACATTACCTCCCACAACCATTCTATCAATGTTCTGAATCAATTCATATGCTAGGAAAATATTTTCAACTATATTTCTCCCTTTCGCAAATGCTCCTTGTTCTGCCCCTATCAAATTTTGGATGACGGAGGCGAGACGAGAAGTAACAATCTTAGTTATAATTTTGTATGAGTAATTGCATAGACTAATCGGACAAAACTGAGAGAAATTGTTAGGCTCTTCTACTTTAGGAATTACATAAATTATTATAGAGCTCCAACCTAGGAATTACCTCCCCATTGAACACTGCCGATATAGCCTTATGCAGATTAGATTTAATAATCTCCCAACAATGTTCATAAAAATTGTTATGACAAATCTCAGGATAAACTAGAATCAATCACACGAAAGCACAAAATATATCGAGAATACATGAACACAAAGATATATGTGGTTCGGCTTGTAGCCTACGTCCACGGGCAAAGGAGGAGAATAACTTTACTAAATTGTGAGGAATACAATGTGCAAATTTCTCAATCACTCAATCCCAAATCACACCCCTGAAAGCACTTAATCTCTCTAACAATCTCTAACACCTAGAGAGCTAACCAAATAGAGAGCTAAATCAAGAACCTTTTGAATCTATTGTTTCAGCCTATAGAGCCCTTCTCAATACTTACTGGTGCTGTCGGGTGGATCAACTATCTGCAGCCTTAATAAAGAACCATCTATTCTTTCCCTTGAAGCTGCGACCCTAGGTTGGGTAAATTCTCATCAAAGATCTTCTGTCATATTTATAGAGACTAAGAATAAGAGTTGTTGCTATCCCCAAATTCTACAAGATAGGAATTTTAATCTCAATAGAATAAATAAACTCTTTTGTCCTTATCTTAATACTAGACATAGCTAATAGAAACTCTAATTAGATTGCATATCCTATTCAAGGATTAGTATTTGAATCATCCATAACAAAAATGTCTTGAAAAACCACCTGCTCCTAGGAAGCCATCTAAATTCATGTCTGATATAGCTACTTTAATCTCCTCCAACGAAGGGGTATCACTAAGAAAAGAATGGTCGTCGTCTGCTGATATCATCTCTGGAATTACATCAAGCAAGGATATATTTATCGAATGAGGTTCAGATTTGTACAAATTCTTGAAGTAATTTCAGCATGTAAAGAGAGAGTATTTTCATGTTCAGTCCACGTGCCTTCCTCCAATTTCAATTTTGTGATGAGAATTTTTCTCCTTTTATTCATAGTGGTGGTATGAAAATAGGACGTATTTCTATCTGTTGTGCGCAGCAGAAAATTTCGGCAGCATCTCTGGTGCACAACAAGAGAGTAAGATCACAACTAAATCCCCGTTTCACAAAGGAAATAAGAATTGACAGTGAATATCTCAACAAAGTGGGATATAAACTATTCCTCTCTTCAGTTCTAGGACTGAATCGAGAGAACCTAACAAGCTATTACAAATCTCAGCAGCAAAACAAACGAATTTACGTGGTTCAACAAGTTGCCTACGTCCACGGGGCAAGGAGGGGGGAGATTTTACTATTTGAGAGAAAGAGAAACAAATAGGGTTTACAATCCCACAAAATCTCACAAATAAAACCCTCAAACAAACTCTCAAATCTCTCACAATTTCTCTCTCAAACTGATGCTCAAAACCCTCTATTTTTTCGTCCACTTTCCGCCTCTGCTGCATCCCTATTTATACAGCCAGAAAATCATGAAACGCATGGAGAAAACGTGCTGGAGCGCCAAAACCGCATTCAAAAACGCGTGTACGGGTTCGTGGTGGCCCCCACGAGCCCCATGAGCACGCCAGTTGGTCTTGTGGCCTCGTGGTTGTGGCCCCCACCCCAACACGAGATGCATTTTTAAACGCGTCTTGTGATGGGGTGTGGTCCCCACGCCCCACGAACGCACAATTCTCCACCTCGGTAAAGTTTCTCTCAAAACTGAGCCAACACCAAAGTAACTAAATGTTCCACTTGTTGCGTCCAGTACGAAGTGGAATAAATCCACGATAATGGACTCAATCCACAACAAGTCGGGAACCCAAACGAGAGTTCAAATAATCTCCCTCCATCAAAATCAACTAATCCAAACCGGCTGCATCGAAAGACTGCCTACGTATCCTCTTGCCCAAGGAATCAAGCCTCACGTAGTTCACCTAAATGGCCTCCAAAGGCCTTAACATCGAAGGATGTTCAAAATCTCTAAATAATGACCAAACTTAACACCCGAAACAACTTTGGTCAGCATATCAGCAGCGTTATCCTTTGTGTGGATCTTTTCCAACTTGACATCTCCTTCATCCAAGACATCACGAACAAAGTAAAATCTGACATCAATGTGCTTTGTGCGTGCATGATAAACCTGGTTCTTCGCCAAGTAGATGGTCGACATACTATCACAATATACCCGAATGGTGTCCTGTGATATCCCCAAGTCCTCCAATAATCTCTGTAGCTACAAAGCCTCCTTCATAGCTTCAAATCCCATATACTCCGCCAGAGTAGAGAGAGCTACTGTCGATGAAGTGTACATCTCCAATATACCGTGTTCCCGCCAATGTAAATATATATCCCGGTAGACCGCTTGTCAAGATCTCCCGTGATAACTGAATCCACATAAGCAATACAATCCTGCCCCGTCTTCTCATTCTTCTGAAAAGTCAAACCAACATCCACGGTCCCTTTAATGTACCGTAGAATCCACTTCACGGCCTCCCAATGACCCTTCCCGGGGTCATGCATGTACCTTGATACCATGCTCACGACCTGTGATAAATCTGGCATTGTACACACCATCGCATACATCAAGCTACCCACCGCGACCGCATATGGAACCTTCGACATATATTCTCTATCCTCATCAAACAAAGCGACATCTTAGCTGAAAGCTTAAAGTGGGGAGCCAACAGAGTACTCACTTTGCATTGCCATCAAAGTCGAACTTCTTCAACATCTTCTCAGATAACTCCTCCGTAAGCTTCAATTTCCCTTCGCTCTCTCTCGATCTCCATACCCAAGATCTTCTTCGCCTCTCCAAGATCCTTCATCTCAAACTCGGATGATGCCTTTTTAACTTTTGAATAGCAAGAATTCTCGAGGCAATGAGCATATTATCAACATACAACAATAAATAGATATACTCACCATCCTGTAGCTTATGCATGTAAACACATGGGTCATATGGGCTTCTAGTGTACTCTCGGCCAATCATAAAGCCGTCGAATCTCTTGTACCATTATCGCGATGATTGCTTCAATCCGTAAAGAGACTTCTTCACTTGCACAATTCTCTTCCTTTCCTAGCCTTGAACCCCATAGGTTGTGTCATGTAGATCTCCTCCTCTAAATCTCCATGTAGAAAGGCTGTCTTAACATCTATCTGGACCAACTCCAAATCCAAATTGTACACCAATGACAATGAATCCTAATCGACGATGCTTCACAACGGGTGAGAATACCTTATTGTAATCAACACCCTCAAGCCGCATAACCCTGGAAACTAATCGGCTTTGTATCAATGTCCCCAATAGAAGATCCTCTTTCTTTGCATACACCCACTTGCATCCAATAGCTTTCTTACCCTTCGGTAGCTTTGTAAGTTCCCACGTGTCGTTCTTCTGAAGAGACCGCATTTCATCCTCCATAGCTTCCCTCCACCTAATCGAATCAGAGCTAGACTTTGCTTCCCTGAATGTAGAAGGAACCAAATCATCAATGATTTCAGCTGATAAGGCATATGCAACCATGACATCATTATATCTCGCTGGCCGACGAATTTCTCATCTCGCCTTACGCAATAGATTCTCAACATGACTCCTCGAAGTCTCACCATTCATCAGATCCACCAATCGCCTTTGTCATCTCATCTCCTCCTGTCACCTCTCTAGGAGCCTCAATGGATACAATGCTATCCGGTGGGTGGAGTCACATCAACCTCCACTGCCGTAATATCCCACTTGTCCGGCTCCCTCCACTGCCGAGGGACTTGAGGCCACATCATGAATGCCTCGTCGAATGTGATATCTCTGCTAATGACTATCTTCTTGTCCTGTAGGTCCCACAATTTGAAGCCTTTAACTCCTTCTCTAAAGCCCACAAAGACGCCTTTCCTCGCCCTCGGATTCAATTTACCATCACTGACATGATAATAAGTTGGACACCCAAATATCCGAAGCGACTCATAGTCACTAGCCACTGAACCAGACCAATGCTCCATTGGAGTCTTTCCATGTATCGCAGTGCACGACAACCTATTTATGAGATGGCTCGCATAAACTAACGTTTCGGCCCAAAAAGATCTAGGCAATCCACTCTATGTCATCATACATCGTACCTTCTCCAGCAAGGTACGGTTCAATCTCACCACCCCGCTCGCTGCCGTGTCTCACTAACCGTGAAGTGTCGCTTCAATGCCGTGATCCCGACAAAACTATAGAAACGGATCACTCTTATACTCTCCACCATTGTCCGAACGAAGAGTCTTCACCTTTCTACCTGTAGGCATCAAAATATCAAGAACCCCAAATATGACTAAATTATGAGAAGATCGGGACAACGCCGCTGAAATCTCAAAAGTCAACATATGGGAAGATTGTGTCTCCTACTAGCGAGACACTTGTTATCTGCGCCCGCGGCGAGACACTTGTTGGTGCCTCGCTACAAGCGAGACACTTGGTTGTGCCTCGCCACGAAGCAGACACTTGTTTGTGCCTCGCCACGAAGCGACACCTTGATGTGTCTCTCTATAGGCGGAGATTCATTTTGTGTTCGCCAAAGGCACACCGAATACTTGAAACGAGCTCTTGAAGGGTCTAAATCAATGCCGATGGGGCCCACTTGACTTTATCAACGCAGAGACGCTCGATACTTTAATGGGTGGTTACACGCGAAAATAATACCAGGCGTGATTTTAATTTAATCGCGTGCCAAAAAGCAAAAAACCGCTAATAATGAGGACACATCGCCGCCGCCGCTAGCGAGGCAGCCCATATTCGGGCCGCGAGGTAGCCTTTAACGCCTCGTCCGGAGTTTAGGTACAAGGAAGGCCGAAGCCGCCGCGCTAACTACAAATGTTGGGCACTTATGACACTTGTGTTTCTTCAGAGGGCACGCTTCCCAAAGACTATAAATACCCTCCTATCCACTGGGCAGAGGTCGGCTATCGAAGGGGCAATCGAGATCCAAGCTTTGAGTTCAAGAACACGATCCACACCGGAGATTCCTCGAGTTTAAGCTTTGACTTATTCTTGAGAAGAGTAGATATCTTACTTTGCTAAGATATTTGCTTAAGTTCTTGTTTCCTTTAAGCATCAACTAAACCCCGCCGATTCGACGATCGCCGCCGGTGGTCCACGGATTACGAGTCCCCAAGACAGCAAAGTCCCACGAAAACAAGAGATCTACACTTGTAGTGTCTTTTGTTCGAGTTTGTGAGAGAGTTATTTAAATTTCTTTTGTAATTGAGAATCAAAGTGTAATTTTCTCAAGTTTTACAAATGGAAACAACTTTCGACTCAAACACGATGGCGACCACGAGGGGAGCTAACGGTCCCGAGCCCGAGATCGTTGGCAGCGCTTTCAAATATCAGTCACCTCATGGTCGATGGATCGGATTACTTCTTCGATCGCTAAGTTCAAGAATATCTCTCCTCTTCCTCATCGGTCCTCCTCACCCGCAAACATCGGAGGATATCATCCCTAAGAGGGAGGTTCGTTCGTTGTAATGCGAACATTCTCGCTCGCTGCAACGGAGGCGCATTTCTCTCAACAATACCGTGGATTTCAAAGCCGGAGCTCTTTCGCTGACTTCTTTGCGAGTCATTCAACAGATCTCAACCGCCGGAAGAGGGCTCGCCGAGACAACGCCAAAAGATGGCCCGACAACTTGCAAAGGCCATGGAATCAACAGACGGAGTTCATTACAACACTAACTTCGCGGATCGAGGCGCCGCAAGTTACAACGCTCAACCTCAATCCGCCAACACTCCTCCCAAGGAAGAATGGGTTCGCCAAAAGGACCCGATTGACAAGGAAGGAGCACGCTTAAAGCGCCGGCACGCTGATCGCGGCATCGCGCTTGTTCGCAAGGCGCAGAGTCGAAATAAACCAAGGAATCGACCCAAAATCATAAGATTTGGGTCCCGGTCGACATCAAAATCGGCTCAAGAGTCCGCCAACAACCTTCGCCGAGATAAAGGTAAACCGCCGAACTGAAAGGCTCACCAACAACAGGTATAAATCGCTCGCCGGAAAATAGTTCAATCGCCGCCAACAGCGCCTCCATGCCTTATTAAAATTTGACTTTTCCGCCTTTCTTCCACTTCTACTGAGGTATCAACCGTTAAGTCCGAAAGCCTTCAATTCGGTGTTCATGCTTTGGTCCACAATCGAGAACCAAAGTCAAAACACCAGTAATGGAACGTTTGGATCACTCAATCCATGAACAACGACAGGTTGGGGGTCGTACCCAAATCCCAGGTGATGTTCAGAAATGTTCCGAGCCATCTGACGCATCTCAAACTGAAAGAGTTCCCGTTGCGTCTCGTTTGAGTATCCCTAAGAGGGTCCGCAAGTCTGCTGATAAAGACAAAACGAAGCGTGTGATTCGCAAAGTCACCAAAGGTGATCAAACGCTTGTTATTCATGCAGAAGCAACTTCCAATAGTCGATTCCCCCAAAAGAAGACTTGTCCTCCAGTGAGGAACCAAGTTACATCTGGGGGTGGAAATGTTATTTGCAATAACCCACACCAACCACATCATCAGGCTGGGGGTGGCAACACACGAAAGAGGACGATCGACGAAATAGATTGTTCTTGCTCATGTGCAAAATTGATTAAGACGCTTGTTCACAAAAGTCGGGATGATTGTCATTGATTTGAACTTGCTTACAAACCAAATACCAAAGCATTCAAAGAGAAATATCGCCTTTTATTTTAAGGCTTACAATGAAAATCAAAAGATTACAACTTTTTATCCTTGTGAACAAACACACAGGATCTCTCGTATATCGAGGTCCTCGCTTGTGTGGGTTCTTTGCCCTGCGTCGGACTTTGTGTGTCCGTGGACCACCGCAATTCCAATCCAAGTAGAGACTCGGTTCGAACTACAGATGTAGGGCTCGTTTCACAAAGGAAACGGCCCGAGGGAATCACACTCACGAAGGAGAGGATCGCCGCGGGGATCACACTCACGAAGGAGAGGATCACGAGCGGTGAGATCTACTAGGAGAAATCACATTATCCCCGAGGTTAAGGCGGCTTAACCTAGAGGGTATCAGATTCGACCAATTCGCCACCTTCGCCTTGTAGATCCGACGTCGACTAGACTTGTATTCGCTGCTGTTCGACCGTACGGACATCAGAGATCTCGCAAGAATTCTTCGAAGTCCGAGCTCTTCCAAATCCCCTAAAAAACTGTCCAACCTAAACTCCAGTCCAAGTGCCTCTCGAAGATGACACCCCTCATTTATACAATGGAAGGGGCCCACACCTGGTGGCTCGCCACTGGCCGAGCCACCGGCTGCCACGGTGGCTCGGCCATGGTGGTCGAGCCATCCTAACACTGGTCGAGCACCTCGCCACTTGCCGGAGGCACCTGGCCGTTGTCGAGGTGGCTCGCCAAAGTGGTGTGAGCCTCGCCACTTGGCCGAGGCACTCGCCAAGTGGTCGAGGTGGCTCTACCAAAGTGGCCGAGCCACCTTGGCCACTTTGGCCGAGGTTTACCGGGCGCCGCTTGGCGGCGCTTTCCGCCGCTTTTGGCCGTTTCTCCGCCGATTCTTTTGGTCTTCCGGCTTGGTTTTGCCCCGTGATGTTGCCGCTGTGTTTGAGTCCGCGTCCGATCAACTTTCGAGCTCAAACAGCCGCTTTGCATCGACGGACTAAGGGTTGATTCCGCCTCATCGACGTTTGAGTTTAATCAACTTCGACGCCGCTTCATTGTTTCAGACGTCTTGCCGCACTTCATGTGCTCGCCGACCGCTTCACGCTGCTTTGGGCGCGGATGCGCTTTTGGCGACGCGGTTTGTCGAATGGATCGCCGGTTGTCAACCCACCGCCACGAAGTTTCGCCTGCATCGATAAGCAATTTTTATGCCTACAGATACCCCTCCAAAGCGTCTCGCCTCGATTCTTGATGAGTCCGGGATGCTTTGGACATGATGGTTCCCGCCTTCACGGCCGAGGGTCCCAAAGATAGCTTCAAATCTTCGATTCTTCGGATCATCCAGCTTTGTAGGATTCCCGATAAGATCACGGTGCTGCATTTATTGTCCGACCGCTTGTTATCTTGACTTCGAAGTGGTGGGTGAGTTTTGTTTGTAACTCGTGGTCGGTTGGTCGTTGTTTGACTAACCATCGATTTTGGACTTCTCCGTATGTCGGCGAACTCCTTGTTGGCGACGCTGCTGGTCGGTCGAATACATGGAACTTCATAACCTTCACTCGCTAATTCCTCCATCATGACGCGGTGTTGTTGGTTTAACTACAGCGGAGGATATGATTATCCGATGTCAACATGACCTTCACTCGCCGATTATTCCTCTCTTGGAGATTATGGTGGGAGGAATTAAGGGTTACCGAAGTTATCCTTAAGAATATGAGTTTATTCTCCGGAACTCCTCGCTGAAATTTTGGAAACAGCTTATACCGTAATCCTAGTTGGAGTAGGATCGGGCTAACGCTATCGGCCGATGCCATCCCAGACGATCGAAGTTATCCCTAAGAATATTTTTGTGAAAATATTCTTCCGAGAACTTCTACAAATTAGGAAACAGTTTATACTGTAATCCTAGTTGGAGTAGGATGGGTGACGTTGATCGGCGCCGGCCATCCGCGACGATCGAAGTTATCCCTAAGAATTTTTTGTAAAACATTCTTCCGAACTCTCGACGATTAGGAAACAGCTTTATACTGTAATCCTAGTTGAGGATAGGCTGACGCTATCTGATGGGCCGATGCAATCCGCATTTATCGAAGTTATCCCTAAGAATATTTCTTCCCTGAACTTCTCGACAAATTAGGAAACAGCTTTATACTGTAATCCTAGTTGAGTAGATTAATGCCAGTTGATCGGCCGATAGAATTCGGTGTTATCCCTCAATAAGCCTTCTGAATCTTTCCCAATATAGCGGAGGAATTAGGAGCCAATTAACGGACTGATTTGGCGCTATCTTCACATCCAACGAGATTCCAATTAGGACTCCTAATTGGGGGCTGATTAGAGTCCTAATTAGAATTGACACCCAATTAGAATTCTACTTCTTGCCAAATAGGAGTCCTCGTTCAAAGAGGATGGTGCATGGGGTTGTTATAAATACCCACCAACCCTCCTCCTCGACCTAGGCCGCCCCCCATGCTCTCTCTCTTGTTTTCACCTCGCTTCGCCATCGTGATCTTCTCGATCAACAAGGTATGCATACGAGCCTTACGAAGTTCTTTTTCTTCTTTTTCTCTTTTTTCAGTGCGGTGTAACGCTGACCACGAGGGAAAGGGCCGAACGGCGAGGTGGTGGCGGTCCCATGGCGGCGCGGGCGGGCGGCAAGGAGCGGTTTGGCGCTGGCGCATCATGTCGGCGCTTGGTAGGCGCTGGCTCGCGATCAAGGCTGGCGGCCAGGGTATTGGCGTCGCTGGCTGGTCTCACAGGCAATATGGCCGCTGGCTGGCTCATACGCTACTGGCGCCATTGGTTCTCGGCATTGATTGTGTAGCCTTTTGACACTTTATTTGCTAATTTTTTAGCCATGTATCCGACTTTGTTGTATTTTTGCGCTTCCGATGTCGCTGGAAGATCACGCTTTGTCGATCATCTCGCGACGGCGCTGCGGAATGCACGCCCTTTCGCTGTGCGCCAGCCATCATATTCTCGCATATATGCGTTGTATCCCCGCCGTTCTCCTTTGGAGGCGACAGGAGAGCGATTCTCCTTCGTGAGGATTGAGGCTTCAAATTGTGCACGCTCGCTATGACCCCGCCGCTTCTCCTTTGTGAGGCGACAAGAGCCAGATTCTCCTTCGTGAGGATCGACGCTCAGATTGTGTACTCTCGCTATGACCCCGCCATTCTCCTTTGTGAGGCGATTGGGAAGAGCCGATTCTCCTTCGCGGAGGATTGAGGCTTCAAAGATCACCCGCCTCGATGTTGTTACGGAGCGATTTCATACAGATTTTGCTCAGAACGGGATATATATTGTCGCTTTGTTTACACGACTATATTTATCGCTCTCCCGCATTTAATACCGTGAAATCGTCAGACTGCTATAAGGTCGGACTGATCTCATGGGTTTCGAGAAGAGTTCTACGCCTTATATCGCCTTTTTTCAAGATATTCCTCCTAAATGATCTGTTAACCCTTTATTCTCTTGTGGTAGGCGGATGTCCGATGATTATTCGCCTACTGGCTCCCAATGTCAAGTCTCGATTCTTAAGGTCATCCGAGAAGGCCTTTTTCCACCGAAGCGAACCGCAGCCAGGCGAACACCCGCATGAAGAAACCCGCTGGCCTCGAGCCTACTATCATAATTTCGATGACGAAGTTTGAGGATCGTTTCATCATCCGCTTCCACCGCCTCCTTTGCAGCCTTTGGCCGAAACCGGATTTCCGACCCTTCGAGTATAGGACGCGGTGGAGGCCCCAGTTAATCTTGACGGACCACTTCCACGAATTCAACCTATCGCCGAGATTGCCCCGCCAAAAATTGCCGCTCCCGATTCGCCTCAGGATGGGTCTACCGTTGGAGAATGGTTTGAAACAGCGATCTCTATTATCGAGGTTAGATGGGCGACTTTTATGGTCTTCGCCCATTCATATTGAGTATCTTGGAGGAAATTCAGCGTGTTGCAGCCCTCGCCAGCTAATCGCGAGAAAAGCTCTAGCCGGCTAACTCTTTATGCGTGGAGGATTTAGCCTTTTGAATCATGCTGGTGAGATAATTGGCTCGATCAAGCTTCGGATCAAGCTTTTGCCCGAGAGGAAAATATCGAGCGAGACATTTTTTCGAACTCATATGAGCGATTACAGCCAGCGCGGCGTAGAAGAAACTTGTACCACACCGTCAATCGACGCAGTGAATCAGATTGTTCAAGGGGAGAAGACGTTGAAGAATTTCCCTGCGGAGTGCACCGAAGTCCGTGATGTCATCGGTGAGAAGTGTCCTCGAGCGCGGGAAGCGCCGAACAGCGCGCTATTGCCGCTAACTCAAGAGGAACTTGAGAAGGAAAAGGCTCTCGGTTCGAGCGTCCAGAGAGGAAAATTAGCCGCCGGGCCTGACTTTGCTTCCTTCACATTACCGATTGGCATGAAGTCCCTGTGCCGCTGGACTTCTCGTTTCTTTGTTCGCCGCATATCTTTTATTTATTTAGATATTTCATAACTTTACTTTGAATCAATTGTCTCACAATTGTAGCTCCTTCTATATTTGCTTTAAATGAATAAGATCCATCCCTTTCACTATTTATTATGATTCTTTTACTTCGCGGAGAAATAATTAACCATAATACTTATAGGATTTTGGCAAACCTCACCATCAACGGTTTGATTAGCCTTTACCAACCACCGCTTGAGTTGGGCTATGCAGCGATTATCCGATCCGTCCTTCGACGCTGTGCTAAAGAATGAAACTCTTCTAGACTTATATATGAATATAGGTCTGATTTTTGCAAGAGAACAACGCTGTTACACAGACTCGCCCTTCTTGCTTTGATCTAAATACCCTTAATCAACTCGCGTCTTCTTCAATCGAAAAGACTAAACCAAACGCTGCAGAATGGCTTTATCCTTTCCTTAAAGCCGGAGCGTGACATAAAACCCGTGAGGCGGTTTTTATCCTTCTTAGGCTTCGAATAAAATACCCCAAGATCTAACCTTGCGGTTCTTTTGACCGGAGAATGATCGAACCGATGAAGATTGATTGAGGTGGGAAAGGAAGAATGTGTTCTATTTCCCTGATGAGGCTAATGCAGATTCCTTGTCAGGAATCGAAAAGACTCGTGACCTTCACCGGATCGCTGTGTTCCGAAAATCTCTACAAGATACCTTCATGGGCGCTACCTAAGATAAGAGGTGGAACTAAGGGTGGGATTCCTCCCGAGAACCGAAGAGACTCAGTGACCTTCAGCATAACCCGGTTCAAAATCCTACAAGATACCTTCAATGGGCGCTACCTAGGATGAAAGATGGAACTAAGAGTGGGATCTCCACTCAGAGAACCGAAAAGACTCGTGACCTTCACGGACAACCTGGTCCGAAAATCCCAAGATACCTTCATGGGCGCCACCGAGATGAAGATGGAACTAAGAGTGGATTCCACCGAGAACCGAGACTTGTGACCTTCGGACAACCCGTCCGAAATCCCTACAAGATACCTTCACCGGCCACCGAGATGAAGATGGAACTAAGAGGGATCTCCACTCCGAACTGAAGAGACTCGTGACCTTCACGACAACCCGGTCAGAAATCCCTACAAGATACCTTCACCGGCGCCACTCGAGATGAAAATGGAACTAAGAGTGGGATCTCCACTGAGAACCGAAGAGACTCAGTGACCTTCACGGACTACCCGGGTCGAAAACCCCAAGATACCTTCAGCCGCTACCTAAGATAAAGGGGAACTAAGAGTGGGATCTCCACCGAGAACCTAAAAGACTCAGTGACCTTCACGGACAACCTGGTCTCAAAATCCCGGCGATACCTTCACGGCTTACCGAGATGAAGATGGAACTAAGAGTGGGATCTCCACCGAGAACCGAAGAGACTCGTGACCTTCGCCGGACAACCCGGTTCGAAAATCCCGCGATACCGGGCGCTACCTAAGATGAAGATGGAACTAAGAGGGATCTCCACTGAACCGAAAAGACTCAGCACCTTCGCCGGACAACCCGTCTCGAAAATCCCTACAAGATACCTTCACGGCTACCTAAGATAAAGATGGAACTAAGAGGGATCTCCACCCGAGAACCGAAGAGACTCAGCGCACCTTCACGGACAACCCGTTCGAAAATCCCTACAAGATACCTTCACGGGCGCTACCTAAGATGAAGATGGAACTAAGAGTGGGATCTCCACTCCAGAACCGAAAAGACTCAGCGACCTTCAGCGGACAACCGGTCTGAAAATCCCAAGATACCTTCACCGGCGCTACCTAAGATGAAGATGGAACTAAGAGTGGGATTCCACTCCGAGAACCGAAGACTCAGCGACCTTCACGGACAACCCGTCTGAAAATCCCTACGATACCTTCACCGGGCGCTACCTAAGATGAAGATGGAACTAAGAGTGGATCTCCACCGAGAACCGAAAAGACTCGTGACCTTCACCGACAACTGGTCCGAAAATCCCCAAGATACCTTCACCGGCGCTACCTAGGATGAAAATGGAACTAAGAGGGATCTCCACCCGAGAACCGAAGAGACTCAGCGACCTTCACGGACAACCCGGTTCGAAAATCCCTACAAGATACCTTCGCTACCTAAGATGAAGATGGAACTAAGAGTGGGATCTCCACCCGAGAACCGAAAAGACTCGTGCACCTTCACCGGACAACCGGTCTCGAAAATCCTACAAGATACCTTCACCGGCGCTACCTAAGATGAAGATGGAACTAAGAGTGGGATCTCCACTGAGAACCGAAAAGACTCAGCACCTTGACAACCCGGTCCGAAAATCCTCCAAGATACCTTCAATGGGCGCTACCTAAGATGAAGATGGAACTAAGAGTGGGATCTCCACTCGAGAACCGAAAAGACTCGTGTGACCCGGACAACCCGGTTCTGAAAACCATACCTACCTTCACCGGCGCTACCTAGGATGAAAATGGAACTAAGAGTGGGATCTCCACAGAACCGAAGAGACTCGAAGCACCTTCAAACAACCCGTCCGAAAATCCCAAGATACCTTCACCGGGCGCTACCTAAGATAAAGATGGAAAGAACCCCTCCGCTTATCACTTAAAGGGTCGGATGCTCGGAGAGGAAGAATTTTATATTCTATCTCCCCAGAAAGGGATTTTCGACCTCTTGTTCATAGACGAATCAAGAGGGATTTTGGTAATGTACCGTAAAATTTGTAGACCTACCGCCAAGGAATTTGATCGGCGGGGAAAATTATGATGGAGGACAAATCTAGGTTATCCTCAAGAAAAGTGGGTGAAATATCCCACGAGGAACTTCCAATGAGACCAGTTATCCCGGGTTACTAAGGGTAGTATTTCTTCAGAACTTCCCATTTATCTAAGATTAACCGGCCGCCATTTTGGGTAATTAGGCGATATGCACCATTGAGTAGACCGCTTTATTATAAACGACCCTCCCATTTAGGTTCGAATTTACCTTTCTTTTTGAAGTGAGGATATTATCGCCGAAACAGGACAAAATCTCCTTCTTTAAAGGTTCTTCTTCAACTTTCTTGTTGAAAGCCCTCGACATCCTAGCTTGGTAGAACTCAATGCATTGTTGAGCCTCCAGCGCTTATCATCTAACATCTCGCTCTTCGAGACGCTTTTGATGTTGTTCTTCGATCGCCATCTCGCTGAAAGGGCGAAGCGACGAATCTGAATTTCAACGGAGAATCGCCGCACCCGTGAAACTGTGGAGTACTCTGGCCTGGGCCATGCGGCGTATAAATACGATACTGCAGTGCTTCTCCGAAGTTTATCATCCCAGCTCGCTTTGTTACTTTTCACAAGCCGCATTTTGATAATCGCCTTGTTGAATGCTTCGCCAATCCATTTGCCGCCGATTATAAGCCGCTGACGCAGACATCTTGTATCTTGAATTTCACAAAACCCGATGAAGGAATTGCCGATAAATTGGGGACCGCTTGTCATGCACGATCCGCCTGGGACACCGTGGTCGATAGATGACATGGTGTTTGATAAACTTGATGACGGTACGCCTTTACTTCCTTTAGCGGATTGCTTCACTTGAGAAGTAGTCGGTGATCGCTAGAATAAACCGATCTCCTTTAACCGACGGAGGAAAAATGGGACCTACAATGTCCATTCCCCATGTCTCAATGGCCGATGTGGCCGGGATGCAACCGCCAGAGGTCGATGCATATAATTCGCGGAATTTGACACGCTGGCATTTCGAAATGCATCGACCGCCATTAATCATTGTGGGCCAGCAGCCCATTCTCCCGATTCGATCAGAGTTTGGGACCAGCCGGTGTGCACTACATTCACCTTCGTGTGCTTCCCGAAGGACCTTTCTTCTTTGTTTGAGAGGCATCGAGTAAAGACCATCGCACTCGCCGCATATAACATCCGGTTTCCGTCATAAAAGAATTGGGAGCTCTTCACCGATTGACTTCTCCTTCACGCCTTGCGCGTATCACCATGTAAGACATAGTCGATGATAGGAAAGCGCCAATCTCGGCTCCAACTTGGTTTTATGTACTTCGGTAATTAGCCCTTTATCTTCTTGTGCCTCATCGATAATGGTACGAAGAGTTGGTGAGTCCCGACCGAACTAGTTGCTCGGTCTCTGGTTGTGCTAACGACACGCCTAACGCCGCTTAGTGCATCCGCGATAAGCGCTTTTGAGGCTGAGATATATTCGATGAAAACTCTTCAATGAGTTCTATTTCAACAGCCTATCCGATGATAGATTAGATCCGATTCTCGACTGAGTCACCACGAACTCGCTTAACTATCAATTGCGAATCGCCAGATGCTTCGAGATATTTACAATTTCAGCCTCAGCGGGCTGTCCGATAAGTAGTCAGCAGCATCAAAATTGTCAAGAACCTCAAATATGACTAAATTATGAGAAGATCAAAGGACAACATCGCCGAAATCTCAAGAAGTCAACACATAAGAAGATTGTGTTCGCCACGCTATGCAGACACCGTTTGTGCCTCGCCATGAGGAGACACTTTGTTCATGTCTCTCTCGCCGATACAGATTTGTGTGTGTCTCGCTACGAAGCGACACTTTGATGTCTCGCTACTAGCGACACTTGTTGGTGTTCTCGCCACGAAGCGACACCTTTGATGTGTCTCGCAACTAGCGAGGATTTACTTGTGTCTCGCCAAATGCGACACCCGTAATACTTAAACGCTCTGAAGGGTCTAAATCAATGCTGATGGGGCCCACTTGACTTTATCAACGCAGAGACGCTCAGATATTTTAATGGGCGGTTACATCGCCAAAATACGCCACTAGGCGGATTTTAGGCATTTAATCGCCTTTAAAAGCAAATAAACCGCTAAACAAATGGATTTATTACCGCCGCCGCCGAGGCAGATAATCGCCGCCACGAGCGAAGTAAAGCCGACATCGCCGCAACCGAAGTAACATAGCCGAGGCGTACCGAGCCGCCGCCGCTTAACCGCAAATGTGGAGCACTTATGACTTGTTTCTTCAGAGGGCACGCTTCCTAAGGACTATAAATACCCCCTACATCCACTTGGGCAGTGGAGATTTGGCAATCGAGATCAAACAAAAATCAGAGCTTTTGTAAGAGAGAGAGAGAATCCAAGCTTCCAAAGTTCAAGAACACGGTCCAAACGGAGATTCCTCGAGGTTAAGCTTTGCCTTAATTTTGGGAAGAGTAGATATCTTACTTTGCTAAGATATTTACCAAGTTCTTGTTTCCTTTATGGCATCAACTAAACCCCGCCGATTCGACGATCGCCGCATCTGGTCCACGGATTACGGCCCCTGCACAGAAAAGTCCCACAAAAACAGAGATCTACACTTGTAGTATCTTTTGTTCGAAGTTTGTAAGAAAGTTATCTAAATTTTTGTAACTGAAAATCAAAGTGTAATTTTCTTAAGTTTTGTAATGGAAACGACAAAGAAATCAACTTTCGACTCAAACACGATGGCTTACCACAAGTGAGCTAACGGTCTCGAGCCCGAGATCGTTGTGTACCTTGTAAATATCACGACTCATGGTCGATGGATCGATTATTTCTTCGACAAGCAAGTTCGAGGAATATCTCTCTCTTCTTTCATCAAAGTCCTCCTCGCTCGCAAGCATCGGAGGATTTCATCTCCAAAGAAGGAGGTTCGCTCGCTGGAGGCAATGAATCTCAAACAGGCGCATTTCCGACAACAACACCCCCTACGATTCAAAGCCGGAGCTCGCCAAGTTGACTCTTTCGTAAGAAGGAGTCATTCAACAAGATTCAACCGCTGACGAAGAGGGCTCGCCAAAGATGCCAAAAGATGGCCCGACAACTTGTCAAGGCTATGGAATCAACCGACGGAGTTCATTACAATACTAACTCACGCGGATCGAGGCGCCGCGAATCTATGATGCCTCAACTTCAGCCCTCAACACTCCTCCCAAGGAAGAATGGGTTCTCGCCAAAAGGACCCGATTGACAAAGAAGGAGCTGCCAAAAGCGCTGCGGCACGATTGCGCCGCGCATCGCCGTTGTTCGCAAGGCACAAGAGTCAAAATCAACCGTGGAATCGACTCAAAATCACAAAATTTGGGTTCCAAAGTCGACGCCAAAATCGCTCAGAGGTTGCCTCGCCGCTAGTCTTCACCGAGATAGCGAATCGCTCTCAAGGCCAGACAGTTTAAGCCGCTTCGCCAACAAATGGTAAGAAACGCCCGCCAACAGACAGCAGGAACCGCCTCCACAACAGGCAAGGCTTCATGCCTTAGCGAAAATGCACTTTTCCTCCTCTTCCGGCCCACTTCTTCGCAATATACCAACGACTTAATCCTTCAACTTCGTGTTCGCCTTGGTCCAAAGTCGGACGCTTGAGTCATTCAACCCGCACACAACAATGTCCCGAAAGCAACCGACTTCGAAGCCTCAAGAGTTCTATCGCGATCTCGCTTGAGCATCCCTAAGGGGTCCACGAGGCCGCCGAGGAAACAAAGTGACTCGCAGTCACAAAAATGATCAAACCCCCGTAATTCATGCCGGCAACTTCGTGATGATGAAGCCTGCCGACGGAAGTTGTCTCCCGTGTCAAATGGCCGACGCCCCCAAAGAAGAACGGTCCTCCGCTAATGGCAACGCTATAATTGGTGAAAGTACAACCGTGACAAACCATATCAACTATGCCATCAGTCGAGGTGGCAACACAAGAAAGAGAACGCATTGATGAAATAAATTGTTCTTGTTCCGTGCAACAATTATCAGACGCATCGCTGATGTGCCCGTTCAATCAAATGCTCAACCACAAAGAGCTTCAAGATTCGAGGCTTTCTCCTCGCCGGAGAAGACTCGGCCAAGTCAAGACGACTCAAGAAAGAGAAAATCTACCATCCGAACCGCATTTAACTTGAAGTTACTATTAACATGGTAAACAAAGGAAAGCACCTACATTGATGAAGATCCCGATTTTCCCTCGAGGAAAGGTCGGCCCCGATTTCCAGAATGTCCCGACAATTGCGAGCTACGCCACGCATTGACTATAGAAGAATGCATGAAGGAGATTCATCCAAGAAGATTCCGACCGCCGCCATAGCTTCGCACGATATCGCTTCAAGTATGAGTCGCCACCATAGGAGGCTTTTACCATTACCCGATGTCCCGCTCAAATGTTACAAGAAGCCTTAGCCAAGCAAAGAGAAGAGCTTAAGGCTGAAATGAGAACAGAGATGGAGCTAGCTATGCAACGTGATGAGGGAATTGCAAACCCATACGCTTGCACAACCCGATCTAGTCAATGTACGGGTCTAGTCAATGTTGGATCTAGTCAACCGGATCTAGTCAACAAGGTGGAGCTATCAATCTTGATACCCATAATGTCGAAGACAAGATTCGAGATAGATGAACACATTTATGCCATAAACCTCCTAAGAAAAAGGTGTTCGCTACCCAAGGAAGTATTCCAATTCCTCTTACTAGGAATCATCCAAAACAAGCCGAGGATGAAAATGAAAAGATGAAGGAGCTTGAAGGCAAAATTAATGCTTTAATGATCGCCAGAGGTTAAGAAGACCGAATTCCGTGTCCATATCCGAGAGTGGGATTCAATCCCTTACCCACCAAATTCAGCTTTGATTAATTTCACACCTTTTGACGGAGGGGTTCGCCTACACAAAGACTTGATCTATTTCAAATCTCACTTGGGGTGATCTCGAAATGAGCCTTTGATGATCTCGGGTCACGGTACCTCTTTCGAGTCAGCTTCATTGGTATCAAGACTCAAAGCCGAGCATTAACCTGGAACGACATGGAAAGCTCTTTCTCTTTCTTTGATGATGACACAGGTGTTTCCATTGGAACTCTCCTAGATGAGAAACAAAAAGGTGGGGAGACAATTGACACCTTCACAAGCTTCCAATAAAGCTATGAATTGCAGATCCACCATCAAGAGTTCATATTGAAGACTTGCCACAACAATCTTTCTATAGAATTGTTGGAAGTCATGGGGTTACACCACCAACCACTTGGAAGGAATTGAAACTCAATGGTGAAGAAGCGTAACGGTTCATCAGAGAAAGAAGAATGAGAGAGGTGAACCCACAACGGTTCCCTCAAAGCCGAATTTTGTGCCTCGTGGGCAGCGAAAGCGCAAGCTAATGCTTGAAGCAAATCGTGCATTCCAACAAAGAATAACAAGCTTCACAACGCAATCGCAATTGAGGTTTCAACAAAACCTCAAGAATTGCGTAAGGCTCCGGATGCTAGGTTCCAAAAGAGCTATACTTTCAAAGAGGAAGAAGTCTCGCTTATCTTCAAATACCTCTTTGATAACAACAAGATCAAATTGCCTCCAATCACAAATCAAGAAGAGGCTAACAAGACCTCAGATCCCAAGCATCGTATGCATCACGTATGGGTCCATCATCCCACCAAGAGTTGTTTTGTTCTTAAAGACAAAATTCAAGCTCTAATCGATGCGGAATCATAACGGCTAAGAAGGAGAAGAAAGTTGGTTCAAATATGGTGGCCATCAACTTGGATCTCTACTACCCATGCCATATTTACGTAAGATTGTCCCCGAGGTTAAAGTCAAACGGTCAATGATGATCCACATGGGCAACGCCGAAAGGGTTGGTATCATACACAACCTTCTAATGGCGGCACTTTGATTCATCCGATCTTATTCAAGATGAGCAATGGACTCGGTCTCTTCAACACGAAGTCCGCCGCAAAGGCAAGCTCAGGCTCATATTTCGCAATTCCGAAGAGGGTGACGAAAAGCTCCAATTCTTTCATTATCCGAAATGAACATGAAGTTCTCGTGACGAAGGTAACCCACCTTATGCTACCGTATGGGCATAAATTCAGTTATCAATACCCCGAGAATTCGACTCAATGCCAAAACTCTAACGGAACCGGTGGCAATGACTCCACCAACACAACCCGAAGTCGAACAACAGAAGTAGCCAAAGAGGATACAACCAAGCCGAAAGATAAATGTTTCAAGAGGTAAGTCCGAAAATTCCGATTTAATCATCCGATTAGAGGGACAAACCGAAGTTCTCGCTCATCATATCGCTTCGACGTTATGACCCGCTGGCCAACATTCCAATGAGGATAACTCTTTATGAGTTACTACGCCTTTCTAAAGAGACTAGAGAAGCCTTACAGCGCTATCGATCGTAAGCTTTTATCACTCAAGTCAAGGTGTTCCCGAGAAGACCGAACACCGCAACTTGGCAAAGAACATTTCCTTTGCATAACCTTTACCCGAGGATATGCGTGAAAAATTCAAGCATGACAGCCATTATACTTCATCAACATTGGCTCGATTGCCAACAGATTCAAGTTGATCCCGATCCGCAATGCGATTATGCCACCCGCTGATGTATCATCTTGGAATTCGCCAGCAAGTTGGCTTCTACAGCATCGTGATTTATGGATTTAATACCAGCGGTCCGCACCTTTGTAAAATCCGATAAAGTGCCGCCTTTGAGATCTCAAATCGAGGTTACATGTTATGTAATCGGCGCAGACTTCAGATAATCTACTATTGGGTCGACTTGATCCACGGTAACTTTATAGTCCCATCCACATTACATCGCGTTTGAAGTATGTCGACACCGATAATGTGGTCAAGACGGTGGTCGCGGATAAGCAACCATTTAAGGGTTAGAAAATTATTTTATCGACTCTCTTTGTATGGTTGAACCGACATCAACCATCGCCCGTGGTACGGATGTATGAAAAATTACCAACCGCCACCAAAGAGATGAATCCTACCGCATCGAAGCTCAACAGCCTATTGGGCGAAGTTCACCCAAAACTCAAGAGCGCCGCCCAACAAACTCGCCAAGACGAGGTTGTCTCGCCGCTGCTCTCCCGATCCTAAAAGCCGCTTGTTTAACAAGTCGCCGCGACGGGTCGTTAAGAGCGTGATGCAAGATAAGAGCCGCTTAACGAACTCGCCCGCCCAGGTCGCCGCATTCGAAAGTGAACTCGCCGGCAGAGTTCGCGCCGCCGCACGACGTAGGTCGCCCCACGCCAACCTCACTCGAAGCGCCAAGCACGCCAAGAAGGAGTTCGCCAAAGACAGCCGGGCCAACTCACACTTCGAGGGGATCCACCGCTGGCCCCGCTTTGTTCAAGAAGTCACCGATGTACCTTCAATAGCCGAGATTTTGTTAAGTGCTCAAAGGACAGATACAAAATCAAGTTTCGGACAATTTTTATGCGGCATGCTCAAATCAAATATACTCTCCTAGCTAGCTAAGCCAATCTCTTGAAATTCGATTAGCGGATAGCTAAGTTGGGACCTATCCAAATTCATAAATGAGCGAGCCCATTATAATCTACACACCTTAAGATCATCATGAGCGAGAGCTGTGTTTATCATACTATATATAAAAAGAATACGGCTCCTGTGTGCTTATTTTTGTGTTCTCCTACTTTAGGTGGGGCCCACCTATTATATATCCTACTTGAATGGGGCCCACATGAGTATCCACAACCCACTTGAGATCAAATTCACTCGTGTCATACTGCTTCGATCACATGCTTTTTCATCTTCTGCTTCGTTCGTCTCCTGTTTAGGTGGGGCCCACATGGATGGCCCCAGCAGTTCACTAAACGAAGTCATGGGCCCCATGAATGGCCCGACCCCTTAATTTGATTGCCACCTCCTGATTGCATTCCTTTCTTCATTGCCACCGCTCACCCGAAGTCAGTGGGGTCCACATGAAGGTGCAACCGA
>WHSE01000225.1:0-35426 GCA_012295165.1 Asparagus setaceus
GATCCAACAATCCAATCCAATCCAATAATATGCATCCAACAATCCAATAATATGCATCCAACAATCCAATAAACTGTTTCAACAATCCAATCCACCACAACCAACAATCCAATGCACACATTCAGAATCATTTATTTACAACAAATATACAAAGAATATCGAGTACAAATAACATAAAGTATTCTTGCAAATAAATCTTGTTTAGTGTATAAAATTCCCAAAAATTCAAACCTCACATCTTGTCAGCGGCAACGTCAATTATCGTCATCTCCGGCTGAAAGTCAAATTAATTTTGTTATAGAATCATGTGAATTTGACATTATATCAAATCTAAATATTTTCTTTATGTATTAGTCCCTAAATATTCAATTTAGCATTAGTTCCTTATGTTTTCACTTTAAAGAAAATAATAAGCAATTATTGAATTTTTCGTGGAACCGATATGCAATAGAAATATTTTCTACATAGTATGTAACTATTAAATATTATGGAGACCAATATATAATTATATGGACATTTTCTCGCATTTAAAGGAGTCATGTAATTATAATAGAATTTATGAACTCATTTTTGAAATTGGATTAACACGAAATAAAATACATACAATGCTTCTTTCGAACCGGTACTACCAGACTGATGTTATAAGTCCTATAACATCTCCAACGCATCGCCAGGTATCACACCCAAGCAACCTACAATGTAAGACATGACCTCGCCCATCGTGCGGGCCCTCAACACAACAGTACTCATCTCCTTAGTCACCGAACGAGCAATTCGTGGTCCACCCTTCCACGTGAAAGCGGAGACTCAGAGAACAAGTGGCAGCGTAAATTTGGATGGTGCCGTTGACGCCTGTAGATGACATGGAGGATGCAAGTGAATGATCTAATGCCCGGAGTAGCCCCAACACCGCAATGGATATCTTCCTCTCCTATTATTATGGGTGAAAAGGAACCACATAAGTTTTATGTTCGAATTTAATAAATTAAATACTCTTATTATGTTTATTATTCAAAATATGTTAATATTCACTAAGTACTCATGAATTTTTATCAAATAGCAAGGTTATATCAATATTTAGTATTCGCTTTGATTGTTTACCTATTATATCCCAACACGCTCGAGTAAGATTGATATTATCCTCTACGATAGCATGTGAGGATCGGGCTCTCCTTCTCTCCCTCTTGAGACATATGCATTGTTGCCTCCTTTGTTGCAAGTTCAAACCCTCCTACATAAATTATCAAGATTAAACGTCAATTGCAACTTTGAGAAAAGATCTAAAAAATTTAAAGAAAATTCAATAAATTGATTAACAATTCTAAATAAGTTATAATTAAGTCTTACCACCAACTCGAGGTTTGCCTTCATCTTATCCTTATTTTTCTCATTAGCTTTATACCGATCACTGAAGTTAGCATATGCCAACTTTGCCTTTATGTTCATTGGCATTATTGATTTTCCTGTAATTTTATAAATTTATGAGACTTTGTCGTCATATTAAGCACGAAGATCTTTAAATATTTAAAATAATATATACCTCGACAATAATCATCCTCCAAGATAGCATAGGAGTGTGAACCCAAATGGTGGTCATGTAACTTTTTCCTCTATTTACTGACCCTGATTTGTTCTTTAAAAATTAAATATCAAGAAAGTTACAATGAATGAAAATATCATGACATGTATATAGTATATCATAAAACTAACTCAGGCGGCCTGTCCCAATACATGAGGAGAGCTGTGAAATGAAGCTTGTCAACCCTTTCATCAATGTTCAAAATCACGCCACCCTCAGATACTTGTCATATGTTTTCGTCTTAATTTGATGTCTCCAATTGCTTGAGGATGGTTTCAACCTTAACATTAAAACATAGTTCCAAGCCCTCGAAAGTCCTCAAGACAAAAATATTCCCAAAATAGGAAGGCATATTTTAATTATATATACAATATCTATTGCTATTCAATAATAAATGAATAACATGAATAATTACCATAAGGTCCTTCCATATCTGCCATATGTTGCCCACGGTAGTTCCTTAAAATTGAAATACGGATTGACAATGCTTGCTCTACGAGAACCCCGATGTAACTATTAAATCTCGCCGCTAAGCACCAATAGGCAATGCTTCATTATTCCAAATAATAATGGCTCTCATGCCCTTGGTGGTTGTTTGGACTCGGGCTTGCCTCCGACGACCGCTATCCGATCCGCATAGCACCTATAATAATAACAATATGATAATATATCATGTAACTAGATAACACGTAACCACATTACAATAAAATTAAAAGTCCTTACTATAGGACACCTATAAAATTTACCTTTATCTTCCTCCCTTTTTAGCTTCGGTTAAGTCATTCTAACCTCCATTATAGGCATGATCTCATTATACCTTTTATCCGCTAAAGGGTGGTGCTTCATTGCTACTTTTCGAGGTAATGCCCTCGAGGTAGGGTAGACGGCGATACTCATCTGCCTTGGATCGCAAATCAAGATAAAATGTTGGAGAAGAGAAGGAGGGTGTCCATGAGTCCGCAATCAATTAATAAAGAGGATAATTAATACTTTCGATAATTAATAAATCACACCTATAAATGATAACCGAGTATTAATACCGCCTCATGTGATTGTTACGGTGGTGCACCGGATGGCCCGGTGTCGAAAACCCAAGTCTCCATTCAAAAACAATATGAGCTTCATTACTAATTTTTTCAAAAATTTATGCAACCATTAAATCAATTGTACCCATATAAGGCGATATTGGTGTTGCACCTGTTGGTCCGGTGTTGAAAATCCCCAACTGCAACCAAGAAACGATATAAGTTAGAGGACTAATTTTTATTTAAAAATTTAATATATTAAATAATTTATACCAAGATGAGGATGTGGTGGTGGTGGTGGTGCACCAGTTGGTCCAGTGTTGAAAATCCCCAACTGCAACCAAGAAACGATATAAGTTAGAGGACTAATTTTTATTTAAAAATTTATTAATATATTAAATAATTTATACCAAGATGAGGATGTGGTGGTGGTGGTGGTGCACCAGTTGGTATGGTGTGGAAAACCCCGATGCAACCAAAAATAATATAAGTTAGATGACTAATTTGAGAATAAAAATTAGTTAATATGTTAAATAATTTATACCCTCATGAGGTGGTGGTGGTGCACTAGAGGGTCCTGATGTATGCTCATTGTGACCCGAGTCGGTGGTACTCCGGTCTTATCACGCTTCTACCAATAGCCTCATATTCCTCATATTCCTCATCCGCAAAAATAAATTATCAAGAAACTCAACAATTAATATCATAAATGCATTGAAAATTTTGGAAGTCTATTATCATACCCTAATTACATAATATTATTAATCCTTATTTTTAAAATAATAATGCATTGGAACGTAGCTCATACCTATCATCATTAATTTGCAATAAGATTCGAATGTCTTTGATTACCATGATCTTCCATATCAAGCCACATTTTGCGTGTACGAAAATTCTTGCCAACATCATCGATGACTCAAGTGGTTCATCACAATTATCTTCACTTTCCTCATCATTTATTTCATTGTTATTAGGAAGAACAATGGATCTTGGCCTTGTACAAAACCACCCATTCAAAGAAAAACATTTGGATCTTTCACATAGAAGCGTGTTTGGGTCGAAAGTTGATTCCATTGCAAAACTTGAGAAAATTTACACTTTTATTTTCGTTACAAAGAATTTAGATAACTTTCTTACAAACTCGAACAAAAGATACTACAAGTGTAGATCTGCTTTTGTGGGACTTTTCCTCGGCTCGGGACGCTAATCCGTGGACCACCAGACAAATGATCGTCGAATCGACGGTTTAGTTGATGCCATGAAAGGAAACAAGAACTTCAAGAAATATCTTAGCAAAGTAAGATATCTACTCTTCCCAAGAATTAAGGCAAAGCTTAATCTCGAGGAATCTCCGTTTGGACCGTGTTCTTGAACTTTGGAAGCTTGATCTCTCTCTCTCCTTACAAAAGCTCGATTTTTGTTTGATCTCTCGACAAATGCCGATCCCCGCCAAGTGGATGTAGGGGTATTTATAGTCCTGGGAAACGTGCCTCCGAAGAAACAAGTCATAAGTGCTCCACATTTGCAAGCATGCTGCGTACCGAGTCGCCTATCTTATGCCGCTTCGCCGGGCGGCGAAGTGGCCGCCGCCGCGGCGGTAAAGATGTGGTCACCTACCGGCCGACAAAGCAGGCAAAGGTCGCCCTTCAAATTGTAACGGTTTTCGCTTTAAGGCACGATTAAATGCCCTAAAATCACGCCTAGTGGGCGATTTTAGCGATAACCGCCCATTAAAATATCCGAACGTCTCTGCGCTGATAGTCAAGTGGGCCCCATCGGCATTGATTTAGACCCTTCAAGAGCCCGTTTAAGTATTTCGTGTTCTCGTGATTTGGCGACATTGTAAGTGCCTCGCTAGTTGCGAGACATCAAGGTGTTCTCGCCGGCGAGACATCATCAGCAAGTTCGCTAGTAGCGAGACATCAGTGTCTCGCCAGAAGCGAGACACACCGTGTCTCGCTATCGGGACACATGAACAAGTGTTCGCCATGGCGAGCCACAAAGGTCTCGCATCAGAAGCAGACACAATCTTCTTATGTGTTGACTTCTTGAGATTTCACGATGTTGTCCTTCGATCTTCTCATAATTTAGTCATATTTGAGGTTCTTCGCAATTTTTGATGCCTACAGATACCTCCAGTTTTCGGACTCCAGTATTTTATCGAGGGGTCCGGAATACTTTGATAAGATGCTCTTTACTGCTCATCGTTGAACTTTGTAGAAGAGGCGTGTTTTGCTTCGCCGAACCCCCTACACGCCACGTCACGACCATATTTTGGGATCAATAAGCTGCATTTGTATTTGAATGAATTGAAATATCGAAGTCGATTTTGGACTAATCATCTTCATCTTGAAAGTCACCACTTGGTTTTATTGAATGCCTTGAGAGTCATTCGTAGAAAAGCGCCATCCGGTTTTCTCAATATCGACAGGAAGCTTCGATGTAATATGGAACCAATTTATCTTGAATATAATGCCTTGAACTCGCACGGAGAATAATTATCAATATCCGGGATTGTCCCACTTGAAGAAAGCGAAGGCAATCTGAAGTGTCTTGCTAAAGGAGTTTGAGCCGCAAAGATGAGATGTCTTGCTTAAGAAAATTTGAGCAGGCAAAGGTGAGAGGCAAGATGAGATGTCTCGCCAAAGAACTTGAGCGAGGCAAAGAGGTGTCTCGCTCAAAGAGTTTGAGAGGAGGCGATGAGGTGTCTCTCAAAGAACTTGAGCGAGGCGCCTAAGGTGTCTCGCCAAAGAACTTGAGCGAGGCGACTTAAGGTGTCTCGCCAAAGAAAGTGAAGCGGTGATAAACGCGCGAGCTCGAAGGGTTCATCTTTCTATCGAAGAATGTTATCGAGAAAGTCACAACCAAGGGCTTCTCTTAGTTCTTTCAAACGGCTTTGATCGACGTGGCGCCCATAAGGAAGAGGGCTTTTCCGATGAAGGACTCTATCACGTAAGACTTAGCTCAATTAGAGCAAAATTAGAGAGCTTCGAAACTACGGTCCAAGGTGCTTCTTCTTACATCTCTTCTCGGGTTGAATCCATCATGCAAGCTCGAGGTTAAGCTAAAGGTCAGCCAAGAAGAGCTACAACAAGTGCAAGCCCAATCAACGCATAAGGGCCACCTGCATAGGCGGAATGAGGTCAATGCCGAATTGATCCGCTCAAGAGGCAAGATCTTGAAATTGCTCACCAAGAAGGCTTTGGAAGATGTCAAGAGGCTCACGCTTTGAAGATCGACTTACCAGAGAAGACTCGCCAAAATTAGCCGAGCAATTGAAGGCATCCGGAGAGATCTGGCCGAATCGATCGAAGATCATTCAACTTCTAACTATTAATGATGCTTCTAGAGTCCTTCTCGAGAAGGAATTGGAACAAGAATACTGACCAGCTGAGCCGAAGAACAGATCCCACAATTCTCCCCATAGACACTTTTGATCTTTGTTTAGTCGACAATGTATTTTAAACCCCATCATTTATGAAATAAAATTTACTTTTGTCAACTTTTATTATTCTTTATTCTCGCTTTGAAATTAATATAACCTTAATAGGATTTTTGGCAAACCCTCACCATCAACGGATTTGATATGCCTTTACCAATTACCGCTTGAATTGGGCTAGCATGTAGATTATCTAAGTCCGCTCTACATATAACGCTTGTGCTAAAAGAATAAATTCTCTCGACTTTGTACTACGATATTGAATAATGAGGCTTTATCAATTATCACGAATTGACTACCCGCGGCGCAGTGTTAGACGCCGACTTATTCTCCGATTAAGGACAGAACACCTACTACGCATAAATAGGCGTAGATTTAATATAATCGCTATGTAATAAATACATAAACTTTGGAATTGTGTCTTCTCTTGGGGCTAAAACGAACCCTTTGTGTCTTCTGGGGCTAAAACGAACCCATTGTGTTTTCTGGGGCTTAAAACGAACCCGTTGTGTCTTCTCTTGGGGCTTAAAACGAACCCGTTGTGTCTTCTCTTGGGGCTAAAACGAACCCGCGTGTGTTTCTCTTGGGGCTAAAACGAACCCTTTGTGTCTTCTGGGGCTAAAACGAACCCTTTGTGTCTTCTGGGGCTAAAACGAACCCTTTGTGTCTTCTTGGGGCTTAAAACGAACCCGCTTGTGTCTTCTGGGGCTAAAACGAACCCATTGTGTCTTCGGGCTTAAAACGAACCCGTTGTGTCTTCTCTTGGGGCTAAAACGAACCCTTTGTGTCTTCTGGGGCTAAAACGAACCCCGCTTCATGAAAGAAATTAATAATAGGTGTTATTATCTATGGCTTCAATCATTTAAGATTTTCAAATTTAATGAGAGCTTAATGAATGTGACTGCTCACAAGTCAAATCATTCAATCGCTGAACGGATTATCCCGAATATATTAGGGATAATATATCTTCGTGAACTTTCCGCTAATTGGCATCATTAACTTATCACCATCTTGAGTGATCAAGCGATATGCTCCATTTGAGTAGACCGTATCAATTATAAACGGTCCTTCCCATTTAGGCCGGAATTTGCCTTTCTTCTTGGAATTGAGAATCATCGCCGGACGGCGAAGTACCAAATCTCCTTCCTTGAAACTCCGGCTTTCTTGTTAAAGGCTTTGGAAATTCGCTTGGTATAGCTCAATCGTTGTTGAGCTCCTGCCGCTTCGCCTAACACCTCAAGCTCTTCAAGACGCTTTTGATGTTGCTCGCCGCTTGTCATCCCTATCGCAGGGCTACACGGCGACGGAATTTGTATTCTAAAGGCAAACAGCCTTCACATCCGTGATACTAAGGAATATGGTGTGAATCCCGTCGTGTTCGAATCGTAGTGCGATATGCCCAAAGAGCCACCAAGCTTATCATCCCAATCGCTTATTAGTTTTGACTAGCTTTGCTAAGATTTTAATGATAGTCTTATTAAAGGCTTACTAAACCATTTGGTGGGATTATAAGTCAGGATCTAAATGTCTTGTATTCAACTTGCCGCAGACCGACGGTCGATGAATCGAGGACCATTGTCATGCAATACATTGTTCTGAACACCATATCGATAGATAATATGGTGTTTAATGAATTTGATGACAAGACTCGCTGACTTCTTTGAGTGGAATTGTTCTGCCCATTTAGAGAAGTAGTCGGTAATTGCCAAAATAAAGCGATCACCTTTTCGACGGGAATATGGGTCCTACCACATCCATTCCCCATGTTTCAAACGGCCAAGAAGTAGCCGACGGGTGCGATCTTCCGTGGTCGATGCATGTAATTTGCATGTATTTGACACGCATGACATCGCTCTCGCATATTCAATTGCATCTCTAATCATGGTTCCAATAATAGCCTAACCTTCTTAGTCTATCTCAGCCTTAGGACCAGTTGATGCGCACCGCAAGTGCCGCCATGTGCTTCTTTAAGTGCCTCTTCCGCTTCTTGGTCGAAAGACATCTGAGTAACAATCCATCATATGTACGACGATAAAGTGTTCGAGATGTCGCTAGTAGAATTCTGCTCTTCTTCTGATAGATTCCTTTCTTTTATATCTTCCCAGAAAATACCATGTAAGACATAATCTATAATAGAAAGGCCAATCTCAAGTTCGAGTCCCGTTGAAGTAGCATGTGTTTCCTTGACATCCAAAATATATTCTCGTATGAAAAGTTGGTGTGTCCTCACAAAGGACTAATTGTTCGCTTTGAGGGGTTGCGCCAATGAAATGCCGCAGCCTAACGATCGGCATAGCGCTCAAGCCGCGTGGTATATATTCGATGAAGAAACTTTTGAATGATTCTCGCCATCTCTATTGCCGCTTCATGATATGGGATCAAATCCGATTTCTAACTTCATAGTCTCCACGAATTTGCTTAACTATGAGTTGAGAATCTCGAACGCCAGATATTCGACCCCGCCTTTCGCAGAAAACCGAGTCCAATAAGTAATGCATTGTACTCGCCACATTATTAGAGCACGGTTCGCCAAGGAATAAGCTCGAGGCATCACGTTTCTCCGGGAAACTAAGACAACTCCGACTCCGCAGAATCTTAGAACATCCAGAGCACTCGCCATGGTTGCGCGGACGCCCGTCGAAGTATAATTGCCACATATTCATGAGAAGTGTGATTGACCTCATAGGTTTCACGTAAATCTTCATAAAGTATAGCTTTATCGCCGACGCGTCGCTGCTAGAAGATCACAAATCGCTTGTCCCTTCACCGACTTCGCCGTTTGAAGTGGATGTCGATATGCAAAGGAGTAATGCCCATCTCGCTAATCGCCAATTCAAAGAAGCCGGTTGTGTCATGAATACCGAATTGGGTTAACATCCGAGATGACATGTATCGCCTCGGTCCAACTGTAATGACGCATTTTCTCGAGTGCAAATACCAAAGCTAGCATTCTTTCTCGATATCGATATCGAGATTCACCACCATTGTCCGAATTTAAATAATATACCGCTTGTTCGGACCGCTATCATCATCTTGTGCTAATAAAGCACTTAATGAATGGTTGGTCGCCCGACATAAATCAAGAACGGCCTTCCCGATTTCGTGCGACGAGAACAGAGGATTTGATAGATATATTTTAATATCTTCAAAAGCCTTCGACAAGCATCATCCCAAACTAATGAAACACCCTTCTTGGCTAGCTTGGAGAACGGCCGACACTTGCCCGCAAGGTTCAAATAAACCGCCTTATGTAAGCCAATCTCCTTGCAACCCTCGAAGTTCTTTGAGATTCTTCTGGGTTGTAACTCATTAATCGCCTTCACCTTGTCTCGATCAATATGAATTCCCTTTGACGTGACGACAAAACCAAGGAATTTACCATCGCCATTCCTGTGAATGACTTAGTTGATTCATCTTCAATTGATGACCCCGCATAAGTTCAAATACCGCCCCAGATCTTTAATATGATCGCGCTTATCCCGCTTTTCACTACTAAATCGCCAACATAGCATTCGACGGTCTTTCTTAGATGATCTTCAAAAATATTTGTCATTGCCCGCTGATAAGTAGCTCCCGCTCTTCGGACCAAAGGGCATAACGGTATAACAAAAGATGCCGAGAGGCGTCCAAATGAGGTATCATCGCCGATGCATCTTGATTTGATTATATCCAGAACTGGCCCATAAATGACATTCTTTCAAACCCACACGATTATCTATGATGACGCCTCGTGATGGGGAGTGGAAAGTCATCTTTAGGGCATGCCAAGTTTAGATCTCTCAAATCGATGTAAACTCTAATTGTCCCATTCTTTTAGAACAGAACAATATTTATGCATCCAACTGATGTTGCTCTTCCCCGATAAAGCCCGATTTTATGAGCTTTAACTTCAGCTACGATCGCTTCCATAATTTGCGGACTAAATTCGCCGTTGTTGTTTCACGTTTAGATTCCGCTTGATATTAAGTCGATGCACTGCTCTTCTCGATCAAGCCGTGCATGTCTTCATAATTCCAGCATACATCAATATATTCCTAATAAGAGAAATCAATTCTTTTTCTTCCGAGGAAGACTACCACTCACCTAATATGGGTTTCGGATTATCTTCATCACCCATATTAACTTGAACAACCGCATCTTCTAGAGTTCTCTTTGTTCAAACCTATCTCCTAATCGAACATTCTGATGGAAAGTCCAAGGGTCTTCCCATTCGTAAATAATCATCTTCTTCGTGACCGTATGGACTTATTGTGGTCATATTGGACATTAGCCCCTTGAACACTTCACCAAGACTAAAACCAATCCTGTGTCAAGAATCGACGAAGCCGCCATGATCATCAATTTGCCAACAAAGATTCGCCGAGGATGAAGAAACATAGCCCGCACCCTTTTATATTCATAATAACGATCGGGCTTTCCTTCGAACATGAGAGGGTCGAGGCGAATCCGCATCACGGCCCGGCCAAGACCGTGCCCGCAGCGGTTATATCCCCATTTCTTCATGTAATGGTGCTTGTGAGCTATATTTGGAAAAATGTTTGCACGGATCGCCGCTATCTTCGTGATTCCTCACAATAATCTTGTGGTGGAGATTTTCTTCCTTTTCCAAAGATTGTTTGCTTTGCATCTTTCAAAGGAAGGAGGAATGTTGATCCCGCCGAACTTTGAAGGCATTTCTTCACCGTTCAATGACGAGCGTACATGCACATCATGATCCCCGCATAATACCGTGACATAAGATCAACACTATGTACATACTCTAAATCGCCATTTATTATATGTTCATCTAAGAAGCCGCCATAACTTTCTCCCCGACGATCATCTCCCGCCAAGATCGACATAAGAGGTTCGATGTCATTAAATACAAAGTTTCCATCGTAATCGAGCCTACTGCATCGCCTTCATTACCGCTGTCCGCACTCGGGCCGATGGTTCAAGATCGATTCAAGACCATACAAAAGAGAGTCAAGAAATAATTTTCTAACCCTTAAATGGTTGCTTATCCGCGATCATCGTTTTGACCACATTATCGCGTCGACATACTTCGCAATCGATGTAATGTGGATGGGACTATAAGGCTACCGTGGATCCAAGGTCGCACCCAATAGTAGATTATACTGTTCCCATCGATTACATAACATGTAACCTCGATTTGAGATCTCAAGCCGCACTTTATCCGGATTTTACCCAAAGGTCCGACCGGTATTAAATCCATAAATCACCGTGCTCGAGAAGCCAACTTGCTAGCCTAATTCCAAGATGATACATCAACCGGAGTGGCATAATGTCGATCGCAGATCCGTGATCAACTTGAACTCGCGACGCTAATCGAGCCAATGTACCCAAAGGAAGTATAATGGTCATGCTTCGAATTTTTCACCGCATATCCTCTGCAAAGGTTATGCAAGGAAATTGTGTTGTCGCCAAGTTGCGTGTTCGGTCTTCTCCTAACCGCTTGACTTGAGTGATAAAGCTTCAATCGCCTAACGCCTCGTGAAGGCTTCTAGTCTCTTTAGAAAGACGTAGTAACTCATAAAGAGTTATCCTCGCCGAATGTTGGCTAACCGGGTCATAACGTCAAACGATATGATGAGCCGTAACTCCTGGCTTGTCCCTCCTAATCGGATGATTAAACGGACCGCTTCGACTTGCACCTCTTGAGGCTGTTTATCTTTCCGCTTGGTTGTATCCTCTTTGGCTACTTGTTGCCGACTTTCGTGTTGTGTTGGTGGAGTCATTGCCACCCCAGCCCGCTAGAGTTTTGGCATTCAATCGAATTTCGGTATTGATAATCAATTTATGCCCACTTCTCGTAGCATAAGCGGGTTACCTTCGCACGCAGAACTTCATGTTCATTTTCGATGACGAAGAATTGGAGCTTTTAGTCACCCTCTTCAGGAATTGCGAAATATGAGCACGAGCTTGCCTTTACGCTTGACTTCCGTGTTGAAGAAGACCCCGCCCATTGCTCATCTTGAATAAGATCTGGATGAATCCAAAGTACTTCGCCATTAGAGTCGTGGTATGATACCAACCCTTCTCGACGCTCATGTGGATCATCATTGACCGCTTTGACTTTAACCTCGTGGACAATCTTCTCAGAATATGGCATGGGTAGTAGAGATCCAAAGTTGATGGCCACCATATTTGAACCAACTTTCTTCTCCTTCTTCGCCAAGTATGATTCCCGCATCGATTAGAGCTTGAATTTTGTCTTTAAGAACAAAACAACTCTTGGTGGGATGATGGACCCTTCGTGGTACGCACAAGATTGGGATCCGAGGTCTTGTTAGCCTCTTCTTGATTTGTGATTGGAGGCAATTTGATCTTGTTGTTATCCAAGAGGTATTTGAAGATAACCGCACTTCTTCCTCTTTGAAAGTATAACTCTTTTGGAACCTAGCATCCTGAGCTTTCAATTCTTGAGGTTTTGTTGAAACCTCACCATGGTTGCCGCCTGTAGAAGCTTGTTGTTGCCGCTGGAATGCCCGATTTGCTTCAACAAAGATTAGCTTGCGCCTTTCCTTTGCCACGAGGCACAAAATTAGGCTTTGAGGAACGTTGTGGGTTCACCTCTCTCATTCTTCTTTTCTCCCGATGAACCGCTCCGCTTCTTCACCATTGAGTTTCAATTCCTTCCAAGTGGTTGGTGGTGTAACCCCATGACTTCCAACAATTCTATAGAAAGATTGTTGTGGCAAGTCTTCAATATGAACTCTTCAAGAATTGGATCTCGCAATTCATAGCTTTATTAAGGAAACGCTTGACTAAGGTGTCAATTGTCTCCCACCTTTTGTTTCTCATCTAGGAGAGTTCCAATGGAAACTTCGTCATCATCAAAGAAATTATCGAGAAAAGAGCTTTCCATGTCGCTCCAACAGCTTAATGCTCCTACTTTGAGTCTTCGATACCAATCGAAGGCGCCCCAAGGGTACCGACGAATGACCGAATCATCAAAGGCTCATTTCGAGATCACCCCAAGTGAGATTTGAAATAGATCAAGCGTCGTAGGCTAACCCTCAAAAAGGTGTGAAATTAATCAACCTAATTTCATGGTAAGGGATTGAATCCCACTCTCTCGATATGGACACGAATTCCGCTTCTTAACCTCCGAAAATATTAAAGCATTAATTTTGCCTTCAAGCTCCTTCATCTTTTCATTTTCATCCTCGGCTTGTTTTGGATGATTCTAGTAAGAGGAATTGGAATATCTACTGGGTAGCTTAACACCTTTTTCTTAGGAGGTTTATCGGCATAAATGTGTTCATCTATCTCAATCACTGTTTCGACATTATGGGTATCAAGATTGATAGCTTCCCCCGCTGACTAGATCCAGTCGCTGACTAGATCCAGTCGTTGACTAGACCCGTGTTGTGCAACCGATGGGTTTGCAATTCCCTCATCTGTTGCATAGCTAGCTCCATCTCTGTTCTCATTTCAGCCTTAAGCTCTTCTCTTTGCTTGGCTAAGGCTTCTTGTAACATTTGAGCCAGGACATCGGGAGTAATGGTAAAAGCCTCCCTATGGTGACGACTCATACTTGAAACAAGATCGCCTAAGCTATTGCCGAAAGCAAAGGCCGAAATTTCATCTTGGATGAATCTCCTTCATGCATTCTTCTATAGTCACGCGCCGCGTAGCTCGCAATTGCAATCGACATTCTTCGAAATGAGACCCGACCTTTCTCCGTGGGAAAAGTCGATCTTCATCAATCGCGTGCTTTCCCTTTGTTTACCATGTTAATAGTAACTTCAGGAAGTTCGTCGGTTCGGATGGTAGATTTTCTCTTTCTTCGGGGTCGTCTTGACTCCGGCCTCGAGTCTTCCGTTACTGGCAGGGAAAGCCTCTCGAATACTGAAGCTCTTTGTGGTTGAGCATTTGATTCGGTACAGGCACATCCTGACAGTAACGTCTTGATTAATTGTGCACACGAACAAGAACAATTTATTTCATCAATCGTTCTCTTTCTTGTGTTGCCACCTCGGCGATGGCATAGTTGATATGGTTTGTCACCCCAAGTATAACGCGTTCTTTAACCGAGGACACGCTTTTTACGCCGCCATTTGACTCGGGAGACAACTTCCGCCGCTGGCTTCATCATCCGGGTTGCTTCGCATGAATTACCGTGGTTTGATCATTTTTGTGACTTTGCGAAGTCACTTTGTTTCTCCAAAGTTTCGCGGACCCCTTAGGGATGCTCAAACGAGATGCGATAAGAACTCTTGAGGCTTGGCGGTCCCAGCTTGCTCGTGACATTGTTGGTGCGTGTTGAATGACTCAAGCGTCCGACTTTGGACCAAGACGACCAACACCGGGTTGAAGGATTCGCTGCTGGTATATTGCCGTAAGAAGTGGATGAAGAGGAGGAAAAGTGCATTTTCGCTAAGGCATGAAGCATCGCCGCGATTTAGGTAGTTTACACCGCTCACGGGCGCGACAGCTTTACACCATTGGCGAAGGCCTTAGGTCGTTCGCGCCAGACAGCTCGAATCGCCTCTACCGAAGACTAGCGCAGGCAACCTCCGAGCCGATTTTGACGCCGACTTTGGAATCCAAATTTTGTGATTTTGAGTCGATTCCTGGTTGATTTTGACTCTTGTGCCTTGCGAACAACAGACGGCGGCGCGAAAGCAATGCGCACAACGCTTTTGGGCCTTTGTCAATCGTCCTTTTGACGAACCCATTCTTCCTTGGGAGGAGTGTTAAGGGGCTGAAGTTGAGGCATCATAGATTGCCGACTCCGATCACGCGGAGTTCAGATTGTAATGAACTCCGCCTGCTGATTCCATGGCCTTAGCAAGTTGTCGGGCCATCTTTTGTGTCTTTGGCGAGCCCTCTTCGTCAAAGCGGTTGAGATCTTGTTGAATGACTCCTTCTTACGAAAGAGTCAACTTGAGCAGCTCCCGCTTTGAGATCCGCCGGTGTTGTTGTCGGGGAAATGCCTCTGTTTGAGATTCATTGCGCCCCAACAATCCAACCTCCTTCTTTGGAGATGAAATCCGATGCCGCGAGCGAGGAGGACTTTGATGAAGAAGAGGAGAGATATTCCTAACTTGGCTTGATCGAAGAAATAATCGATCCATCGACCATGAGGTCGGCTTGATCACGCAGTTGTCGCTGACACAACGGCTCTGCTCGAGACCGCTGGCTCCCATCGCCATCGTTTGGGTCGAAAGTTGATTCCATTGCAAAACTTGAGAAAATTTACACTTTTATTTTCGCTACAAAGAATTTAGATAACTTTCTTACAAACTCGAACAAAAGATACTACAAGTGTAGATCTCCGCTTTTGTGGGACTTTTCCTCGTGTCGGACGCCGAATCCGCGGGACCACCAGACAAACATCGTCGAATCGACGGGTTTAGTTGATGCTTCAAAAGGAAACAAGAACTTCAGTAAATATCTTAGCAAAGTAAGATATCTACTCTTCCCAAGAATTAAGGCAAAGCTTAATCTCGAGGAATCTCCGTTTGGACCGTGTTCTTGAACTTTGGAAGCTTGGATTCTCTCTCTCCTTACAAAGCTCGATTTTTGTTTGATCTCGATTGCCAAATGCCGATCCCACGCCCAAGTGGATGTAGGGGGTATTTATAGTCCGGGAAACGTCTCCGAAGAAACAAGTCATAAGTGCTCCACATTTGTAGCTAGCTACCGAAATGCGCTTCGCCACCGGGCGAGTATCGGCCGGCCACGGGCGAGGTAGTGATGGGCCGCCTCACGACAGCGCAGGCAAAGGTCGCCCTTCACCGTTGTAACGGTTTTCACGCTTTTAAGGCACGATTAAATGCCCTAAAATCACTTAGTGGGCTTATTTTCAGCGAGATAACCGCCCATTAAAATATCCAACGCCTCTCGCTGATAAAGTCAAGTGGGCCCCATCGGCATTGATTTAGACCCTTCAAGAGCGTTTAAGTATTACGGGTGTCTGCATTTGGCGAGACACAAGTAAAATGCCTCGCTAGTTGCGAGACACATCAAGGTGTCTCGCCGGGCGCAGACATCAACAAGTGTCTCGCTAGTAGCGAGACATTATCAAAGTGCGTCTCGCCAGAAGCAGACACTGTCTCGCTATCGGTGACATGAACAAGTGTCTCGCCATGGCGAAGATAAACTGGTCTCGCATCAGAAGCGACACAATCTTCTTATGTGTTGACTTCTTGAGATTTCGGCGATGTTGTCCTTCGATCTTCTCATAATTTAGTCATATTTGAGGTTCTTCAGCAATTTTTGATGCCTACAAAGCACTGATCCGCTTGTTCTGCGAAAATAAATTTCTCATCTCGATATATTTCTCGGTCAAGATTGACAAGTGTAAACCCGTAATGATCCTTTTGCATTTTTACAGACACCACCGAACCTTGAACATCATGTAACTACATTGTTCGAGTTTACCAAAACCATAGATTACCTCCACAATATCTTCTAATTGGCCATAATATATGATGTCAGCTAGAACGGGTTCGATCTCTTGTACTTGAAAAACATTCTTGAGCAAAATAACCCATGACTCACTGCTTTGGGTTACCCTCCTATCATCGGTCTTTAGCGTTGAATTTATACCCATTGACAATATGTTCATTATAACGCCTTACTGTGAGTAAGGACGCTTGTGCATGAATAATAATTTCTTCGAATAATGTAGTGCCCTCAAAAGTGATGTTTCAACCTAAGCAAAACAATATTAGTGAATATTAAAGACAATATTACCTTAAAGTTCGCTGCTAGAATCATACAACACTTACATCAATTACGAACCAATCTGCAAATTCGCTCTTATGCTTTTTGAATAGTATGCTACCGCATTCCTACCTGTTATTTCATTCCTAAGCTTCTCCGTGTGTCGTTCTATTAATACAATATATAAGATTATATTGATGAGTTAAAAGTAAATTATTATATAACATCCATATTACTTTTTTATTTGTTACCTTCGATAGTATCCTAAAATATCAAGATTTTCTAATACATATGCATGAATTTGATCTAAGTCGAACTTGAATACTTTTCACGCTTCTTATCCTTAGGTGGATTCTCGATATGCGTTTCTTTCACATGTAACGTGATGCAAACACAAAGCATTCATAATACATATCCTTCACTATCGAACCCTCGGATGAGCTTCGATTGCGAACATAGTGTTTCATGCAACCCAAATATCTACGATAATTTGAAAATAAGCAATTATTATATGGAGTCAATATAAGAAATGCATACAAAAGTAAAGAAAGGTCATGAAATGCCTAACCTTTCAATGGATACATCCAACGATAAGTAATGGACTCGCAATCATAGCCTCTCTTGCAAGATGTTGGGTAAGATGGACCATGATCGTAAAAAGAAGGCGGAAATATCACTTCCATATTGCATAAAGTAACTTCGGATATCGCTTCAAGCTTATTAAATTCACCCACATCTATAACTTTAGAGCATAATTTTCGAAGAATCCACAATACTCAATAATAATCTTCGACGCTTCTTTATCCATATTGTTACGAGTGCAACCGGAGCAATTGATGAAGAAGGACGTGGTAATCATGGGTCTTCAAACCTAAGAGTTTCCTCTCTTGCACTGGACATTATTTGATATGTTAGATGAGTAACCATCCGTGACTTTACCGATTTGAGAATTTCACAAAATCTCGTGATCTGCCACCGACATTGTAACACGAGACGGAGGTAACTTCATTCTTTTGACCAACGTCTTGTGCATGCAAATCATTCGATATTCATCTAAGTCTTGGCGAGCCCAGAGGCCATCCTTCGACTTATTGGCATCCTCAGAAGAGAGTTGACACTATATTATCGCAAACATTTTTCTCAATATGCATCACATCTAAGTTGTCGATTTTAAGCTTTTGCCAAGAAGGTAGCTGAAAGAAGATACTAAATTTAGTCCATCCTCTAGGCAATTTTTGGCTTCATCCTCGGCTTGCAATCTCCGGACAGTTCTCTTACGCTTCATTGATTTTTTCTCCTAAAGGAGTCTCTACTCGAAGCCCAAGCGTGATTTAGAATAACGGTTTTACCAAACCTTACTTCGGATACCCTCAAGCAATCGTACAATCTCATCTCCAAATATCCGACGCGGCTACCATCCTCTTCTCAACTTTGCCATCAAACATAGCGGACATTTTTGAAACTTATGACTCAAGGGTAACCACCTTCTATTAAACCAATAGCGGCTCTTTTGGCTATGTGCTAATTGAATTTCAAATCTCGACCACATACCGACAAGCAAACTTGCCCTTCAGAGACCAACCGGACAGATTAGCATAAGTGAAAATCATTAATCGTCCACATTAAAATAGCACGTAATCTAAACGACTCTTTAAGATGAACATCATACGCCATTACACCCTCATGCCACAACCGTTCATTTCATCAATTAGCGGCTCCAAATAAACGCCAATATCATTCCTCGGCGTGTTGCTGTGTATCAAGAACGAGTATCATATACTACCAAGCTTACAAAGCAATGGAGGTAAATTATATGGCATTAATACTCTGGCCAAGTAGACCAAAATTTAACTCATTACCCCAAACGGATTGAACTGCCGCTAGATAAGCCCAACCCGATATTTCTACAATCATCAAGAAACGGGATAGATTTTATCAATATGCTTCCAAGCTAAAGCATCACAGGATGTCTCAATTTACCATCATCTATTCGATCATCTTTATGCCACCTCATGTTCTTTGCGGTCTCTTTGTTCATATACAATCGCTGCAATCTAGGGACCAATGGAAAATGACGAAGCACCTTTGTCGAATCTTCTTCTCATCCCTCTATTTCTGGTGTCCTCCTGTTGAAGAGTTTTTGCGTTGTTTCCACCGAGAAACTCCACACGCCTACACTCGGAGGTCTTTATGGCTTTATAGTATAGCATACAATCGCTCTGACATGCATCGATTTTATTATAATCAAGACCAGGCGGAAACAATCTTTTCACCATAAGTTGTTCGGGTATGCTAGCCTCTCCTCGGGAATAACCGTCGAAGCAAATCTAGAAGCATTTCAAAATAATTATCGGCCATTCCACTCGGTGTCTTAATATGCGAGTTTCAAGATAAAAGAAAATCTGAGTAATCGGTACAACCCTCATATAGCTCCTTTTCATGATCTTCTACTAGCTTCATTATCTCCTCTACATCTGCGGGCGGCATATCTTCAAGATTTTCCTCACCTTCGACATCTACGAATTTTTAGCATCATTTCGATATCATCTTCAATGTCATCTCGGTATCATCTTCCCCATTGTCATCGATATTATTTTCGATCGGACGTGAAACCATGTCATTGAACATTCTCTGTGTCATCTAACCGTAGTTAACGGACGTACTAACATGCACATTCGCCTCTCATCTTCAATACAATCTTCTCCGTGATATGACCAATATTTATAGTTCTCATCAAAGCCTGATTTAATTAGATGGAGCCAGATATCATTTCTATCCAAGAGCTTCATATTCCTACACCTACAACATGGACAATACATAGCACCGCTCTTTAGATTTCAGTTCATTTCGGCATATCATGAATCGTCACATCCCTCCTTATATCGCGTGTCACGAAATCTTTCAAGTCGAGGGATATCTATCCACGATTTGTCGGGAATTACCCTCATCCAGAATTTTATACAATTATTAACTTCAATTATTCTCACTACTTTCATGTAAATTTATGAATCGTCTGTAATAATATCACACAACTCACATCCTACCTCTCATACATACATCATTTAATAATTTAAAAATTTCTCTTAGGTTAAATTTAATATGTATATAGGAAATAATTACCACAATCTACCACTGTCATAGGAAGGCTTCTATCCCATTAAGAATATAGTAGTGCCTACATCCAACCGTATACTTTGTATGTTTTCATTTCTGTAATGGCAAAGACTCTACCGTTTCTCCCTCAGACACGCGGCGGATGTTATAATGCGACAAGTAGACCAAACGCTAACAACATAACGCCATTGTACACGGAGAATAACTAATACGTATACCAAACTTTCAAGAAATGAAAACATACAAAGTATACAAAGTTGAATGTATGCACTACTATATTCCTAACCCGCCCAAGAAGGATGATCCAATAATTACGATTTTAGTACCAATTCTTTCTCATTATAATATAGCATAGCGATCATTTTTGGGTAGAAAATTTTATCTCCTACCCAAATATGAGTCAGATATCTTATATATTATAAGTCAAAAGAATTGGATGTAATTATTGGGCGGAAATCTAGGGAGTAACGTTATCTTTTTCATTCACCTAAATTGGATATATAACACATTATAATTTATTATAATGTGTTATATATCACTCTATTTTATGGAATTTTTATATTTCCGTAATTTCGCATCACAAACTCATATCATCACACATAATTTTAGTAACGCACTAACTTAGTGTAAATCGGCTATCATAATTGGTGTTCAATTAGAGTTAATCTTTAACTAAATATTCAATTAAATTTATGATTAATCAGGTTGTTCGAGTAGGGTAAAATGCTGAATTTTTTGTTAGTTTATATTTGGAAATTTATTTTAGCTAATCATAATTTAGGGTATTTAAACTAAATTCAGCAATAAACAAAATAAATTTTGAAAACTTGAATTTTAAGAAAGAAAATACCTTTGAGGCTTAATGAATGACTATGAGATCCGGAATGAAAATGGAAGGTGGGGGGGGTGGAAGGGGGGGGGAGGCTGGGGCTGGACGGGGTGGGGAATGGAGGGGGAATGGGGGGGGGGAATGGAGGAATGGAGGGGGGGGAGGGGGCGGGGGGAATGGAGGAATGGAATGGAAGGAAGGAATGGGAATGGGGAACTGGGAAACCCGGAAGGGCAAGGGGCCGAGGGAAGGAGAGGTTAGGGTTTGGTTGGAATTTTTGGGTGGGTTCACCAAACTAGACTAATTGCCGCCTAGGTTGATAAACTAGACTGAATTCCGTTTGTTGCAACCTAGAATGCCTAGGTTGATTTTTAAAAATTAAAAATTAAAATGATCAAACTAGGCGGAAAATTTCCGTCTAGTTTGATCCGTCTAGTTAGGTCAATTTTCTACTTGTGTGTAGAGACTTCTTAAAATTCTTAGGAGGAAGGCAGTTGTAGACACTTCTTAAAATTCGATTCACATACCGGCAAAAGTGTATTATTATTTGAAGAAGCGTTCAGTTTTGATATAATAGTCTTGCCGTCCGATGGACGGTGGTGTTATTTTAAGCATTATTAATTTTCTTGAGTGTTATTTGTTAACACATCTTACGTCTCCTTATTGTTATTTGTTTACCCTTGTTATGTTCCCTAGTATGCTTTATTTTTAATTTTTTTGTATATAACTTTCCACTCATCTTACATCTTGTTTTCTTAATATTTATTTGTAGCGATATCGACTTAATTTAACTGCTACTTATATGTTGATTTTTTATTGACATCTAATATGCTAATTAATTTAGAATATTAAAATATTTATTAATTATAAGGAGAAGTAATTTTAGTACGATCTTAACTGTATAAATTTTACCCATGTATATGAATTAATTAATTTTTTCTATTAAGTATTGATAAATTATATTAATATTCATACAATATTATCAAACCATTTAAAAGATCGTTGAACTTCAAATTTATAAGTCCAGATTCGTTTCTATAAGGAACTTTTAGTAAAACCAAAAATTAGAATCTATCTATATAAGAACATAATTAATCTAATAGGTTAAGCGACAAATTTTAAATGAAATGATGATATATAACCAAAATATGCCTTATCATAAGATACTTAAGATTATCATAAATAAACTCCAACTCATGCATTAAGTCTAAAAAGAGGACACAACCTCTTAGCACCAAATACCACCATAACATAAACTACTACTTTAGGAAAAATATGTTCCTATCTAAAACATCCCAAAAATTAAATACTAAAAATAGATAACTTAAAGTCTCTCTTTTGTGCATATAATTGTACATCCAAACAACACAAACTCATTTCACCTCAAAATGCAAACTACTTTTATCCAAAAACATCTTTCTATAAAAAATCAAGTTGTAGCATAGAAACCTCCTTTGAGCCCCAACTCCTCAATAAACTAAGACATCAAAACTTACATTACATAATAGGCGTAAAAAAATCACCTCATATCCATCATTATAGAGAACCTGCTTCAGAACTAACGACCAAAATAGTTTGAACATAACTAAGAACTTCAACCTAGCAAATTACCTCCTCAATTACCCAAAAAGATTGCTAAAACACGACTCTGCACCATTCCAATTCTTCTAATTAGAACCCAAACAATTAAAGCCAGAGATTCTTATCATAAAGCATGTGGTCTATGGAGCAATATCTACATGCTTGATGCTGAAACTAAACTTAATTTCTCTTTAAGAAGCTTAACAACATCAATTTGTCAGTTCTTCACTTGATCATCAAGGAAAACAACATAAAACTTAAATATCAATTCCTCCTGTGCACAATTTTTATTAGCTAGGGCCTAGGGGTCTTTCCAAAGCTCTCCAACGAAGGTCAATTAATATCCAAAGCTATTATATAGCATATTTTAATAAAAATTATGCTTTTTATGGGGTTGATCAATTATATCCAAATTCAATCAAACCACATAAAGCGACAAATTTCTTTGTGAAAATATGATATATAATAGCTTTAACACTATTCAAATCTTCCTCAAGCGTCTATTTTCCATTCATTTTGCGAGCTCTAGTTTTAGAATTGATTATTGGCTCATTAGTAATAAGTTTGTTTTAGCATGCATTTAACAATCAAGAAGCTATAAAATAAAATAAAAATAATCAAGAAGGCATGGGTTACAAAATTTAGATAGCTGCTTCTTAATCATACTAAATAAAGAGTGTATTCAAGAATCTATAAGGAAAAGCGAAGACCATAATTTCAGTGATAACTGTGTATATGTTTAGACTTTGTGCTTCTCCACAATATAAAAACTAAACTTTACTACCAACTATATTTATTTCTTTCAAGTCAAGTAATACATAATATATATGATTAGCTCTAAAAAATATGCATTTTTCTTATTCTTATGATCGAAATATAAAATTTTCAACCAATGAAAAGATATATAGTAATCCTTCATTTGCAAATGCCAATCAAATTCAAGTAATTCAAAATAGTAATTTGCTTGAAGAAAAATTAAAAGAGACGGTGACTATTTGCATTGAGATAATTTTATATCCTAATCAAACATCAAATAACTATTCAGAAAAAACATGTTGAGAGTTGTTTCTTCGATATTCCTAAGATGATCTTCAGGAGAAGGGGACGAGGCGAAGACTTGGGGGCCAATGGTAGCGGTACGTGGTACTGGGCCGTGAAGGAATGGACTCAGCCCGACATCTATGGTTGAGAGGCGGGGAGGCGGGAGGAGGTGTGCTTGAGGATGAGTTGATGCTACATCATCAGCGGATGGGACACCCTTCATTTAGTATTACGGTAAAATGTATCCAACCTTATTTCAGAAAGTAAATCAACAGAAGCTTCAGTGTGATGCTTGTGAGTTTGGAAATCTTACTAGAAGCTCTTATGTTAGTTCGGGTAATAGGAGTTCCTATAGTTTTGAGGTGATACCTTCTGATGTATGGGGACCTTATCCAATAAATTCTATAAATAGATGCAAGTATTTTGTTATATTTATTGATTATTTTTCTAGAGTCACTTGGGTGTACCTGATGAAAAATAAGAATGATGTAGTTGGTTATTTTAAAGACTTTCATAGGCACATCCAAACTCAGTATGGTGCAGTGGTAAAGGTGTAGGTCGAATAATGAGGCAACAGTATTTGGGAAGTATCGTCAAACCAAAGGGATACAAACCGCAGACTACATGTACATATACCCCAGTTCAGAATGGGATAGCAGAGAGGAAGAATAGACATCTCCTAGAAGTTGCTAGGAGTATGATGATGGCAATGAATGTCCCAAAGACGTTGTGGGGACAAACAGTTTTGACGGCTGCTCAATTAATCAATAGGATACCTTCGAGTGTATTGAAATGAAAGTCTCCGCGTGAAACACTGAAGGGAGACAACGGGGGGACCTTACCATTGAAGGTGTTTGAATGTGTGTGCTTTGTGAAGGACAACAGACCATCTGTTAGCAAATGGACCCCGTGTGAAAGTATATGTTAAGTGGGATACTCGGCACCTGAGAAAAAGTATGTCATTTGGAGCCCGGTGGAAAAAGTGTTTGTCGGCATGGATGTGCGATTTGAGAGCTCGAGCCATACTACACATTGGGGTAACTTCACCTTTGGAGACTCGTCCGATCTTGAGGTATGGGCGAGAGGGGGAGAATGGTGAGAGCTCAAGGGGTCAATCCCATTTGGTCCCTTACTCGGAGGAGCGGGGATGAAGATGAAGGGGAGGAGGAGGAGACAAGGGGTGCTAGGCCTGGTTCAGTGGGAGTTGCCTGACCGGGGGAGTTAGTGCATACAGAAGGAGGGGAAGCGGTCGAGGAGGTGCCTCTGATGCCGGAGGTGTCTCTGATGCAGAGGTGTCTCGATATCGGTGCCAGTCTCTCTCCGCTCTGCTCCAACTCTTGAGACACCTACACCATCCTCTACTTGGTGATATCATTCATTCTACTCCTACCCCTCACGCCTTGGCGATTAATGCGTAAGGAGGACTACTCATGATATCGGGTAATCCTCCAGAATATGGTTGGGATCTTTCTCAATTTATTTCCTATTCTAATATATCCCCTTCACATGGAGCATTCATTGCATCATTAGATTACATTACTATATCTAACGGTGACGGGACCTAAGACCCAAAGTGGAAGGCTGACCATGCCGAGTGGGGGCTCTCGAAAAGAACCACACATGGGAGTTGGTGATCTCGCCGCCGGGAAAAACGATGGGATGCAAATGGGTGTTCTTGTGAAACGAGAATCGAAGGGAGGTTGAGCTACAATGCATGGTGGTGGCAAAAGTACCGGACATACGGTATTGACTACGATGAGACTTTTACAGGTGGCGAAGATGAGCCTTGTTGGGACGATCTTTCGACGACAAATAGTGAATGGGAACTACACCAACTAGGCGTGAAGAATGAGTTTCTTCATGGGGATCTAGTGGAGGAGGTGTATATGGAGATACCACGAGTTTGACCAGGGGCGGGCGGTGGGTAAGGTGCGGTGAAGTCTGTATGGGTTGAAGCAGTCTCCCCGAGTATGGTTCGACAGATTCAGGAGGGCTATGGTTGGTATGGAATACAAATAGATCAATACCGACCATACTGTGTTCTTTCGAAGAAGTGGGGGCCACATCACTATGCTTACAGTGTATGTAGATGACATGATCATCACAGGGGATGATAAGAAAGATATTGCCCAGCTCAAGATGAGATTGAGCAAAGAATTTAAAGTGAAGGATCTGGGTCAGCTTCGATACTTTTTTAAAATAGAGATAGCTCATGGAGCGAGAGGGATTGTTCTCTCCCGGAGGAAGTATGCGGATCTTCTTGCGAGCGAGGGATGTTGGGTGCAAACACGCTACTATCTGATCGTCGAAGTTTAAGCCGAGTCTTTGGCTGAGAAACCGATTGATCGTGAGAGATATCAGAGGCTGGTTGGTAGGTTGATCTACCTGAGTCACACACGTCTAGACATTTCATTTGCGGTGAGCGTGGTGAGCCGCTACATGCATGACCCGAGGAAGGGTCATATAGACGCAGTCTACCAGATCCTGAAGTATCTTAAGGGTGCTCCTGGCAAAGGGTTGATATTTAGGAGGAGTGGCCATGTGAACATTGAGGGCTCTTGTGACTCGAGATTGGGCTAGGCTGCGGAGGAGATGATAGGAGGTCTACCTCGAGTGCGCATATTGTAGGAGGCAACTTAGTCTCTTGGAAAAGCAAGAAGCAATCTGTGGTGGCAAGATCAACGGCTGCGAGTACTGAGCAATGGCGTGGGGGTTCTTGGAGTTGATGTGGTGAAAAGCATGCTTGGTGGAGCTAAAGCTAGATCAAGGGGCCAAGATTAGATTGTGGTGCGATAGCAAGTCATTATCGGCATTGCCAACAACCCGATCGACATGACGAACCAAGCACATCGAGATTGCGGGTTCTTCATTAAAGAGAAGGCTGAGCAGTGGGCTCTGGAGTTAGGTCATGTTCCAACTAAGGATCAGGCTGCAGACTGCTTGACTAAAGGACTTAGCTCAGTAGACCTAGCTAGAGGGTGTGATAAGATGGGCTTAATAGATATCTTTCGCCTATCTTGAGGAGGAGTGTTTAGAGTTGTTTCTTTCGATATTTCTAAGGTGATCTTTCAGGAGAAGGGGACAGGACGAAGACTTAGGACTGGCACATGGCGTAGCGGGCTGTGGTACCTGGACCGTGAAGGGATGGACTCCTCTTTGATTACTTCTTTCAACAAAACCATATTATTAAAAATTAATTAAAAGTATAATAAAAGGATTTCACATCTCCTAATCAAACACCGCAATTAGTTGGAGTCTTACTTCTAGTTGGCAAGCACTGCCTCAATCAAAACCTGAGTTAGATAGTTGGTTGAAGTAGATTATTCTTCAAGAGTCAGCAAGACAATTAATGAATGAACTGTGCCTTTGTTTAGGTGCATACAAATTAAATTTCAACAAATAATACCAATTGTTTAGGTGCATAAAAGATGAAGTCTTAAATGAAACTCACAATGTAAGTTGCTAGAGTATAATATTATGGACCTCAACTCTCATGACAATTCAGTAGTTCAAATCCCATTGGCCAAGCATTTGATATGAATTTAAGGAAAAAAGAAGAAGAAAATAAGCAATGAATCTAGGGTTAATTGCATTTGTCATATGCAAATATATTTAAACTTTATTTATTTTCCACGATCGAACCAAAAGACATGTGGAACACAAAAGACATGTGGAACACAAAATAGAAATAAAATTTTCTCATATAGAAAAGTTCAAACAAAATAGCTGAAAATAGTGTACAACTTTGTACTTGAAAAGTAGTCAATAACGATAGATAAATAAAAAGATGACTTCCATATAAACTACCAACCTTCGCATCGTCATTACATGCTTGTTTGCGAATTGCAATATGTGCTCCCCATCCAACATTTGTTATGTCAATGCCTTCACGAATTACCTGGTGATGAAAACTTATATAATTATCAAAAAGTGGTACCCAAATGTAAAGACAATTTCATGGTTAAAGTAGATCTCGTGAGATAATTAAATATATAGAGGCAGTTTTCTTTGTGAGATTGACACAAAGAAAAAGCAAATAAGGTTAAATGAGGTAATTTAAAGGAAATAAGGCTAGTACATCAGTAAAGATACAATTTCTTCCTATTATCAAGGACTTTTACAATTATTCACCAAATCAATTTTAAAATTTATGCGATACCATGTGTTAAAACTACATTGTACAAAGCGGGGTTTCTCTTCATCTTGCACTATTACTCACCTCAATGAAAGATGCCTTGACATGGAGATTGCAAGCTACAAAGAAACTACACAAAGATATTGACTACAGAAAAAAGAATTCACCAAACTAACTACAAACTCTAAGCTAGGTAGAATTAAGAAAGAACCCAATAATAAACTATCCAAGTGGATCTTTTTTCTCACCAAAGTAGCATGAATTGGGTCGACAAAGATGACCTAGTAGAATTAGTGAGAGGCAAATTACCAAATGCTAAAAGTGATTTAGCAGCTTATAAAGCCAAGATAAGCCCATAAAAGTTTTAGCTCTCAAGTGTATCTCTAGTAAAGATTCACTTCATACTTGCATGCTTCAAGTTTCTTTAATCAATATCACATCTTTTTCTTCTTCTTTTTCTTTTTTTCGTGAAAAAGATGTTTACAATTATATAATGCAAGTACCAACAATGAAATCTAAAGGGTTAGTTCAAGTCGCTTTGGACTTATTCTTAGTTGATGTGCGATTCGAGCTCATTGGACTTATGCCATCTGAAGCTTTTGATTGAAAATATTGAGGATGACTTAAGGCATCATGATATCGATAAATGATTTATCATGCTCACCATAACATAGCTGCACAAAGACAAAAGGGTAGAGAGGACTAAAAATATGAATACTTTCAGATTATATTCTTAGTATAAACTCATCAAAATTTCATCAAGTTAACAAAAATTTCACAGAAGTATATGACATACCTCAAGTTATTGGATGGTTGAAGTCTTGGACTTTAAAGACTTGACTCTCAGTTTCAGTCTATAAAATTATAGCAACAGTTCGAAACAATTAAAAACATAACATAATAATTAAAGCAAAAAAAAAAAGCAAATCATAAGTTGTTAGTTATTAATCCTAATTATAGACGGACTCTGAATTAATTATGTTTAGATGATTTTACTTATTAGAGTGGTTTCTCTTGTCTATAGAACTTCTTATTAGATAAGAATTCTCTTGAAACAAATTAGCTTAAGCCTATATAAACTAACTAAAACTTATATATAACAGATTTAAAGTTTCCGGGCCCATAACAAAAAGTATTCGAGCATAGGAAGACTTGAAAGAAATAGCAAATAATAACTTGTTTGTCTTTAAGCAAAACATCCACCAAGATCTAATTCTAACAAATAATGTATTTTCTACATGAGATAGATAATGAATGAAATTGGCGGAAGATAATTTTCAAAAGTAAACTTACTTGACTATAGGTATCCTTGGTATCCTCTTACTATGAGGCTCATTATCTAGAAGAATTTGCTGAGAAATTGAGCAATTCATAGCATAATTAGCTCCATTTTCTCCTATAGAACCTTCCTTATATCCATGTCACTCTTAAGAATGTATCAATTTCCTAAATTGGAGGCCATCCATCCCTAGCAAGTATTCATCATGCAATGGCTTAAAGGCGGTAAGTTCTTGAGATAAAACATAGCTAAGCAAAAATATTAACTCCAATATACGTCTAATTTTTAACTATTATATCAAATTATGTTTTACCTACTATTTTATCCAATTTATGGATGCTCATTTGTTGTAGTATAATAAAAATAATAAAAATAAAGCTAAAATTGATGACGGCAATACCATAAAAACAAAACTACGATATTTACACTAAACATCAATAAATTATGAAAAAGGTAACATTCAATATCCACCAACAAATCATGTTATCTAAGTAAACATCAAATCTAATGTATTACTAATCGAAACCAGGACAAACAACTAAAATCTCAAAATTTAAACTACAAAGAAACAAATTACCGTGATCTCTAGCTTCGAACTTTCATAGTGTCACACTCAAAACTCAAAATTCTCTCTTAGCATTTATTTCACCATCAGAAATGGTTAATTATAAATAGCAAATTTCCTAGAAGAAATTATCATAATATATTCTTTAAAGTGCCTTATGGAACTAAAATTGCTAATAAAATGTGACATAGATCAAAGTAAAAAATAGACTTTCCCCTTTCAGTTTGCTTCAAGCCGCCTCATGTCCTAAAACAAAACCATCTTAGAAATATATGATTTCGAGCGAAATCATATTAGAGTGAAGTGATTCTTGCAAAGGGATTCATCTGAGCACATGAATCAAAAACATGTAAGTATCCTTTGGTAGCAAAATAATAATCGTTAAGCATTAATTAACCAAATTAGTGAGTACCCAACAATATAATGAGATGAAAATTACTCAAATTTCTCTGTAATTAGGAGGAAAAATGATTTTAAAGAAAGGTAAAACTTATAAAAATCTGCGTCTAAAGAGATAAATTTGTAATTCTAAAATTAAAAAAAGAGGAAATTTGTTGTTGCATGACCTACTTGAGGACCTGGTTGCGACTGTCGAGCGTCTTCGATAAAGCTCTTGAGATGGAGATCCTCCTTCATCTCCTTTGCCATTGCTTCTCAACTTTTTCAAAATCCCTGCAGATCCTAAAACAGCTACATTGCCAAAAAAAAAAAAGATCATCAATGACAAAGGAATTTCATCTCTTGAAGATCTAAAACCATAAAAATAGCTGAAATTATACAAAAATTATAAAAGAATCAAAGCAATACAAAAGCTGCAGAAATTAGAATCTCAAATTTACCAAATTTTCCCAAAAAAGCTCATTGATTTGAATCCTCACATCAAGACAATATTAAGGCATGAATTTCACAATAATCTCAGGTAAAGTTCCCCATTACTTTAGATGATGCTGAAAAAAACCCTTCGAATTGAACAAAACTTACCTGCAACCTCCAATCCTTCTCTCTTCTCCCGCTAGCCAACTCGAGAGAGAAAAGTTTCAGATTTCAAACAAAACTCATCTTAATTTATGTAGAATTTATTGAAGCAGGATAATTAGTATAAGCAAGTGACAAAACAGAGGAAAAGAAAAAAGTTGGGTGCTGCTTATACTTGAGACCTCTGTATTGTGGGAAGCAAGTCGAGATCCTGAAAACCTTCAGTTAAGGTGAGTTTAAGATCCTGACTTCCCAAATCTTTCTCATACCAAAAGTGTCATGACACTACCAATAATTTTATAATAGAAAACATATACAAAACAATTAGAATTTATCATGCACCTAAATCCAATCTTTGGACAAAATACATTTAACAACTTTGTTCTTAATGCATTTAGGAAGTTTACTTACACCCTCTACATTGAACATGTGGTTAATCTTCTCATTACTTCATCTAAAGGCTATGCGGGAACTAATTTAAAATGAATAATCGCAGTTTAAGTTAATATTATATCTTGCAAATCATTAACTAAACTCAATTAATCAATCTCTCCTTTATTTCCCCTTCCTACCCTTTGCCCAAAACAACTTAGTTGTCATCATCATCAATCTATATACCAAGAGAACTAGCCTTTGGCCATGCATTGGGTCATCTAGGTTAAATCCATAAAAGAATAAAGATGTTCATTAGAAATTTGCACAAAAGAATACTATCACCTAGCTTGTGGCTATATGAAGTGAATCACACATTGTTCACCTTAATTCATGCCCATTAGAAATGCCCTAAACCAATCTCTGTTAATAATGATTTATTCATATATAATACATTAAATTGGATGAATCTGCTTTTGAATAAATTCACCTCACTTTGCCATCTTCTTTTCATTAATTCACGTACATGGAATTCCATGAAACTATGAGGACTCAAATTTGAAGAATAAAGAAAAGGCATTTATAAAACTGATATTTTGGATTAAAAATGATTATCGACTTTAAATAAAGTTCTTAGTATGAAATTAGTTATTTAGAAATCAAATTACCTTTCCCCTTTTAACTTCCAAACCCAAAATCAAGAAAGAGTGGCTGGAAAAAAAAAGAAAGAAAATAGGGTTACTTGAGAATGAGATCAATGAGAAGTAATTTAACAAACATTCTAGAAAAATTAGAAATTTACCATCGATTGAGTTTGAAAAATATGGAGATTGAGAGAGAGAGAGAGGATCAACGTCAGTCATGATCTTTGGAGAAACGAGCTGCGGTGGTAGAGCTGAGCTTGAAGGTTTGATCCTAATGAAAAAATCGGAGAGATTAGGGCCACGATTATTATTGAGGAAGTTTGAATTTGAATGAAATCTTCTCGTAGTAGATGATGACGATTTTGTTGAGGATGATTTCTTCTTCGTTTCCCGCATGTAGGAAGGAAGAAAGAATACAAATTGGGGAGTAGATTGATGTGATGGTTATAGAGAGTGTGTGTGGTGTGGCGGTTTCTTTGGGGCAAATGAGGAGATATTTGCTTTTGAATTTTGAATTTCAGATTTGAAGTCAGGTTGCTGAGGTGGAGTTTTGTGTAAGTGATAGAATTAGGACCCACCAAAAATTACTGTATAATGAACAGTACTCCTTGAGGTTTGCCTTTAGTTATATAGGTAGTAGATTCTCTACACATAATCAATGTGAGACTAAACTAAGGATTTAATACAATAGTATTTACATATATTCTAACCCCCCAACCCCACCAAAAAAACTCATTGTGGATCAACCAAGAAGAGTTTGCTTATGTAAAAGAGATGATGCTAGACGGTCTGAGATTAAGAAATCAGCCAACTACATCCAAGAGCTTACATGAGACAAGAAAATAGTGTCATTGTTAAAGTGATGACATGTGAAATGATAACCAAGAAGAGTGGTGATGCTAGAGGGTCTTTTATCTTTTCATTCTCACCTACGTCTCCGTTCGGGTGATTTTGAGGAGGGACGACGGTGTTACCACTGTCGTTCTCGAGGTTACCTCCCACTGTGGTCGCCAGCTTGTTCGCGAAAAAAGTTGGTTTCTCGATCTTTATTGCCGAACTCATTATAGCTTTATGCTTTTACAAATGAATTAAAAAAAAAAGGTTCGCCTTTTTATAAGGCTACAACGAAAATCAAAAGAAAAGAAAAATTATAACTTTCCTGAACAAACGCGGGACTCGTTTGTCGACTCCCGCTTGCGTGGGATCTTTGCCGGTGCTGGGGTTTATCCGTGGACCACAGCGTGATAGGATCGGTCGCGAGATCTACGCGATCAAGGGATTATCTCACGAAGGAAATAATCGAAGTGAGCGAAATCGACCAGCGAAATCACCACTCTTCACGGGATCAAAATAAAGTTTGATCGAGGGTATGATGTGCGATCGATCTCGGATCTCTCGAACTTTCACGCTTTACGCTAAAGGTTCGCGAGATCTCGAATCGAATGTCGGAGTTGAGCCTTGATCGCTTTGAATCCTCCCTTTTCTCCCAAAATGCAAGTCTTAATCCGTGAGCTTGACTTCTTGTCAATTTTCGCCCCGAAAATAAGCACCCTCCCTCTATTTATAAGCTCTAAAGCGATAACGGTTGAATCGTTGCGAACCACCTCTGGTGGCTCGGCCACCCCTAAGGGTGGCTTGGCCACCGAGCCACCGGGTGGCTCGGTCAGCCGAAGCCACAGCAGGGTGGCTTCGACCGAAACCACCTCGGGTGACTTGGTTTTTCTTGAGCCCCTAAGGGCGGTTCCGGTCTGGTTTTCGATTTTTGGTATTTTCCGAGTCGATTCCGTTGATCCGAAGCGATTTGGTTCGGAGTTGTCGGTTTCGTTGATTGAAGCTTGAATTAGGTTTATCCCGGCTGCGCATGTGATTAGGTTAAACCGTTTGACTTGCACGCCGTCGACTTCGCTCCATGCGTTGGCGTCGCCTACGTCATCGGATGGCTCGCCGATCGACAACTTGTCGTCCACGAACTATGTTCGGGGACTTAAAAGCAATTTTCAACGCCTCTGTGGTGCGTCCATAAAATCTGAGATTGTTGGCAATCTTAATGTCACTAGTGTTGTCATAATGAAGAGAAATGAGGTAGATGATGCCCCATGTCACGAGTAACCAAAAATCATTCGATAAAAGTAGAGGCCATTACATGATATTACGCACGGTATTTGGAATGAGAAACAACGTCCTGCTTCTTTGTTTTCCAGGAAATCAAAGAATCTCCAAGAAATATGCAATAGCCAATAGTGGAGCGACGATCAGTAGCATCTTATAAGCTAGCAACTCAAGACGTGAGGAGGTAGAGAAAAATAGAGATTGGCTCAAAGTACCTTGAAGTTAGCGAAGAATGCGAAGAAAAGCCACATAGTGATTTATACAAGGAGCTGAAATAAATTATTTGTGATATGTACAACATAAGTAATATAAGGTTGGCTGATGGTGAGATAGACAAGACCCTCTACAAGTCGAAGGTAGTGGGAGGGATTAGATAGAGGCTCTTCATCCGTGTGATAGAGCTTAACATTTAGCTCAAGAGGCATTGGTGAAGTCTTAGTATCTATCATCCCAAGCAATCCAAAATATCTGTAAGGAACCGTTGTTGTAAGAGAATATATTCCCGGGGTGAATGGTCAATCTCAAGTCCCAAAAAATATCGAAGATGTCTAATATTCTTCATCTTAAACTGTTGATTCAAATATTGTTTGACTTGCTACATATGAGATGCCAAGGAACCAATAAGAATCATGCCATCGACATATAGGAGAAGAATAGTCCCAGAGATATGGGTGAACATAGCAAGATCATTTGGTGAATGAATCGACACCTTGGATAATAGAAGCGAATTGAGCAAACCGACGTGAGGAGCCCGCTTTAGACCATAAAGTGCTCGACAGATATGACAAACCTGCCCAGGTTGATGTGCAAGGCCATCTGGTGGAAGCAAATTGTAAATATCCTGAGAGATATTACCATGTAAGAAGGCGTTCTTGACATCCATCTAGAAAATTTGCCAGAACTGTTGTAGCTGCAACACGTACTTCATGAATAACAACACCATTTTCAACATAGTTAAATGGAACATTTTGCATATATAGTTAGTAATATTTATATGCTAAACTTTAAAGTTTCCAATTATATGTTAAGAACTTTGTAATTATAATATAAATAAGTTTTTCTTTTGACAAAATTTATATTATATTTTTCTTAAAAATTTATATTATATAAGTTATTGATTCATACATGTAATTATATATGTGCTCGTGGTGGGGTGGGGGTGGGGAATTTATGGATTCATCTCGATTATAAGGGGGTTATTAGTTGTGGATTGTTGATTTGGACTCGACTTTTATTGGATTTCAATTTAGGGTGTTATTAGTTTCGGACAAAAATTTAGATTTAAATTTAAGGTGTTATTGGTTTAAGACTAGGATTGGATTTGAATTTAATGTGTTATTGGTTTAGGACTAGGATTTAGATTTAAATTTAAGGTGTTATTGGTTTAGGACTAGGATTTAGATTTAAATTTAAGGTGTTATTGGTTTAGGATTGTTATATGGGTAGGATTTCAAAATCCACACTCCATTCCAACTTTATAGTTTTTAATAGAAAGTCCAAGTTCCATTATGTTCAAATCTCATACAAACGCCTTCGGGCGTTCATTTTCAACCGTTATGTTTCTGAAATTTGAAATCCTCCATTTCGTAACCAGCATCTCGAGGTAGCTCAGAGGTCAAGAATGATTTTTCCTAGATATTGTAAAGAATCAACGATGGGGCAGAAAATTTCAGCTTGTTGAAATGTATAAAAACTTAGTAGATCTTACCCATTAGGCAGTGGTAACCCTACACAATTGAGATGTTCCTTAAATATTATGATTTTTTTGCCACTAGTTTGATGACGAATGACTCCTGAAACCACGACGAGATACTCTTAAGAATCAGTTTTGCCGGTCTGATTCATGTTATATGTCTTAAAAGGATTATAGAAGAGCTGAAGTGATTGAAGGTTTTGTTGAAGCGGACATGAACCGTCGAGAAACCACCACAAGCGATAGCAAAAACACAATAAAGAGTAAAGACACGAGATTTACGTGGTTGACAAGTTGCCTCGTCCACCGCAGGGGTAAGGAGGATTTTCACTAATAGAAAGAGAGAATACAAATTAGGACTACAAGTTC
>WHSE01000226.1:0-35122 GCA_012295165.1 Asparagus setaceus
TCGGACCCATTCGTTCGGCCCGGCTGTAAGAATGGCTCACGATCTCGAGACTTCGACCTACGAGTCAACTTAGATCTTAGATCCGCCTCATAGCGGACCCCATCCATTGACTCTTTCGCTGGGCTAATTGTTTCGCCAGGCGGCGTCGCCTCGGCGGGCTCTCTTGGAGAGTCACAGCGCCATTGGAATCGACCCTGCGAGAGATAGGGTTAAATTTGGCGTTGTTAGGGCCGGGGAACCACCGTCGTCTGCAGTCTTGACAGCGGTTGTGGTGGATTTTCTCGCCTCCGCATTTGAGGCCGATTGGGTCTTCCTTGTAGCGGAGACCATCTTGGACTTGCGGGGGGAACTGGATCTGGACGAGGAGGAGAGGTATTCCTCATACTTCTTCTGGTCGAACTCGAACTCGACCTCCTCGATGACCGGGATCGGGATCCGCTGTTGCGACACGACGGCTTCTTTGTTGAAGCCGTTGGCTCCCACTGTGGTCGCCAGCTTGTTCGCGGGGAAAGTTGGTTTGTTATTCATTGCTCGTTTGAACTTGCTTACAGCTTCTTTGGCCTACAACAAAATTTCAAACAAAAGAAATGCCTTTATTTCAGGCGTACAATGAAAACGAAAATTACAACTTTCTTCCTTTTGTGAACAAACGAGGATCTCTATTTTCGGGATCACCGGCTTGCGTGGTTCTTTGCCTATGCCGGGACTTTTGTTCGTCCGTGGACTACCGCATAATTCGATCACGGTGTAAGCCGGGTTCGGAACTACAGAGGCGTAGAGGGGCTCGTTTCCGAAGGAAGCGGCGCTGAGGATCACACTCACGAAGGAGAGGATGCGCTGCGGGGATCACACTCACGAAGGAGGATCCGGAGGCGGGTGAGATCTACAAGGAGAAATCACGGCTATCTGCGAGATTAAGGCGAAGCTTAACCTAGAGGGTATCTGTAGTTCGACCCAGTTTTTCTTACCGCGATTTGTGGATCGGACATCGGACTTGTACTGCGCCGGTGCTCGGAACGGCGCGTTGACGGCTCGTGGATCTCGTGAGAATTCTTCGGAAACTCCTCGAAAATCCCGCCTCAAAGCCAAAGCCAAATCCTCAAACAATCCAAGTCAAGCCTCAAATCCCCAAATCCAGATCCGCCCCGAATGAGCAAGACCCCCTATTTATACAATAGAGTGCTTCTGACGATGGGTGGCTCGGCCACTTGGCAGAAGCCACCGACAAAGTTGGTGGTGGCTGGGCCATGGTGGCGAGCACCCGACCCACTGGCGAGCACCTCGGCCAGCTTGGCGAGGTGCCGCCGATGATGGCCGAACCTCCTGACCTTGGCGAGGCACCGACAGTTGGTAGAGCCACAGCCAACCACTTGGTAGGTCGCGTCATGGCGCTCTCCGTGTCTCCGTCGTTTTCCGTCGACTCTTCCGTCGTTTTCCGTCGACTTCTTCGGTCTTCGGGCTTAGTTTTGCTCCGTTGATGTCGCCGTTGTGTTTGAGTCCGTGTCGATCAACTTTGAGCTCAAGCGGCTGCGTTCATCGACGGACTAAGTACGGTTGATTCCGTCTGCGTCGGCGTTTGAGTTTAGCCAACTTCGCCTCGTTGAGCTTCGGTCGGGTTTCCTCCACGGCGCGTCGTTCCGGCTCGGCAAATGCGCCTGCGACTTACTTCATGGGTTCGTCGACTCGCTTTATGCGTTTGGCGTAATCCGCGTCGGCCGTTAAATTCGGCGCCGTCGGATGGATCGTCGGTTGTCAACCCACCGTTTACGAGTCTTGTTTGGGTATTGATAAGCAATTTTAACGCCCTCTGATCATCAGCTTCGAGTTGGGTTTGCATAGTGGCATGGCTTAGGTGATCTTCGGTGGATTCACAGGTTGGGCTTGAGTGACATAGCCGGCTTGTAGGTTCGGCGGAAAAGATCATCGCCCGGAACATAAGCGCAAGAAGAAGAAAGGAGGCCCCACGGTGAAACCAAGCTGATGATATATATCCAGATCACTAACCTGGATGAGTTTAGCTTTAAAGAGTCAGTTTCTCTCTAAAGCCAGCTGACGACTCGACCAAAGTTAGTATGAGGAAGAAGGACACAGGAAGGAGTTGGGATCTCCGGTGGTTCCTCAGCGGTCAAGTTAGTAGAGTGGGAGATAGTTTAATGGAGCGGTGTTCTGCGAGAAGATTGCTTACCTTGTTAGTCGTTCACGTTGCTCTTTATAGTTAGGGTTGAGGGGCATTTCGTCTTTCCATCGGTTTGGGAACCAGCGGTGAGTGACCCTCCCTCTCCCGTGTGAGCTCTTGATTGGTGAACACTTCTCGATCTACTAGGGTGGTGGCCTTCTGAGTGTCCAATCCGGGTGATTCGAGAGTTGGTGTGGTCTATTCGCTATTAATGGGATGGGATTGGCGGCCTTTGTAGCATGGGTCCGAGGTGCCTTAATCTTGTGAGAGATGGGGAATTAAAGAGTGTCGGTGCATTTAATGCGATGTTGATGGATCACGAGATCTTGTCGGCCGTCGCTCGGCGGGAATCAGGATGGGAGAAGGGAAGAGTCGTAGGGTGGGCGACTCGCCGCCTCTTAGGCGTCCGTTAGATGTCGGTTGAAGGAGACGGTGGTGCCGCCCTCCACCGAGTCGAGGGGCGGATGGCTAAGAAGAGGGGGCTAGGTTTGCTTAGGTTACATTGTATGGAGAGGCGGACGGTTGGAAGGGGTTATGGTGGATAAGGGTTCGCGAGGGACTAGTAGTACCGCCTTCGGCGTCGTCGGGGGCGGTTGGAAGGTGATGGTAGGTCCCCATGTCGCCGGGAGGACAAGCGACTTGGAAGGATGGCCACAGACGATCAATTGGTTGGGCGGACGGTAATGCTGTCTTCGCGTCCTTGGCGGGAGAGTTGTTGATGGGCGACCCACATCGCCTTCGTGTTGGTTATGGTGCGATGCGTTTAGCGGACCACGGCGAGTGAAACAGCGTAGGCAGCCGTGGTTGGCGTGGAGGCCTGGAGTGGTGCGTGGAGGTTCATGTTGCTCCAAGTTAGCGGCGTGTTTATCCATATTAACACTTGGTTTTCCTCTTTAATCACTAATTAGTGGTTATGACCATAACAAAAGTGGTAATGAGTATGAATATGTTTGCTCCTTCCGTGAGTGACTAGATTCTTCGCCAAATCAATTCGGACTTGTTATCAACATAAATCTTTGTAGGACCTTCAACTTGAATATGAATTTGACTTAGCACATTCGCATAACCAAATTGCTTGACAAGCACTCGGCGCGCTGCTACATACTCCGCTTCACAAGTTGATAGTGCAACAATAGGCCGCTTCTTCGACTACCATGAAAATGCGGTGGTGTCAAAATTAAAAACATAGCGAAGTACTACGATCATCATGATCTCCACTCCAATCACTATCGAAATAGCCTACAACATCACAATTGTTAGATGAAGAATAAAACAAACCATGATCATAAGTCCCCTTTAGTACAGCTTAATTTTCTTTGCAACTTGTAGATGAGATTAGAGGGCCTCCAAATATCTCTGATTAGACCAACTCCATAGGTTATATCGGCCTTATACATGTGAGATATCTCAAACTCCTAATAATTTGCTTGAAATAAGTAGTATCAATTTGTGCACCATCATCTTCTGAGATAATTTAGTACCAACCTCCACAGGATTCTTGAGATTGCAATCAAACATCTGAAACCTCTTCAATAACTCTCCACAATACCTCTTTTGACATATGAAAATCCCATCATTGCCTTAAACCACTTCAATACCGAGAAAATAAGACATCAAGCCAAGATCTATCATCTCAAATTCATGCATCATCGATTTCTTAAAATCTTCAATCATACTAATGTTATAATAAAATCAAGTCATCAATATAAGCATAATAGTAGTATATCACAGTTGTTTGTCTTCACATATAAGGCATGCTCGGAGGGGCACTTATGAAATCCACTGTTTTGAAAGAACGAATCAATTCTTTTGTTCCATGCTCGTGGCGCCTGCTTCAGCACGTACAAGGCTTTCTTCAACTTATATACTTTATGCTCGCACTCTTTCTTCACAAATCCAGGTAGTTGCTTCATGAAAACTTCTTCTTTAAATGGCCCATTAAGAAAAGCTGACTTCACGTCCATCTGATGAATATTCCAATGCTTCTGTGCAGCCAAGGTAATTATTAGTCTAACGGTTTCAATTCTAGCAACAGGGAAAAATACCTCTTAATAATCATAACTAGGCATTTGCTCGTAGCCTTTCACCACCAATCTTGCTTTATGCCGCTCAACCTCGCCGTTCGCCTTAATCTTTGTCTTGAAAATCCACTTCACATCGATTGCTTTATGTCCTTGCGGGATATTAGTAAGCTCACACGTGTCGTTCTTCTCAATCACCTTTATCTCTTCTTTCATTGTATTTATCCACTTAGGATCTTGAATAGCCTCTTCAAACATAACTGGCTCACAATCTGTAAACATTACAAAGTACACTATATCTCCATCTACGTCAACATCATCATCTGGAGTTACTTCATAATCTCTTAAGAGAACTGATGGTTGTCGATTTCTTCTTAGTCTTTCAACTTCTAATGAAATTTGCGGGGTTAGAGCTTCAGGAGCATTGGCCGGTGGTGCTTCTTCAGTTGTAACAGGGACACCGTCTTCAAGAATATTAAGGATAGTATGCCATAAATTATTTTGTGCTTCTAGATCCCAATTCCAAGCTTCTTCTTCAGCAAACATAACATCTCTGCTTACAATCACCTTCTTTGTAACAGGGTTGTAGAGTTTGTAACCTCCGGACTTGTAGCTAATAAAAACTGTCTTCTCGCCTCTGTCATCAAGTTTCTTTCTTCTTTCTGCTGGAATATGAGCATAAGCAATGGAGCCAAACACTTTGAGATGCCTTACACTTGGCTTATAACCAGTCCACGCCTCTTCAGGAGTGAGATTATCAACGCTCTTTGTTGGTGCTTGTTCAACAAGTAAACAGTGCATGAGATAGCTTCACCCCAAAAATAATTTGGCATATCTTTGGCCTTTAGCATGCTTATTGTCATGTCAAGTATAGTCTTATTTTTCCGTTCAGCGACGCCGTTATGTTGAGGTGTGTAGGGAAAAGTAACATTACGCTTTATTCCTTCTTCTGCACAATACTTATTGAATTCATTAGAAGTGTATTCACCTCCTCCATCTGTTCGTAGCACTTTGATAAAGTAACCGCTTTCTTTCTCAACTAGGGCTTTAAAACTCTTGAAATAATCAAAGACTTCAGATTTTTGCTATAGAAAGTAGCCCCATATTTTCCTTGTGAAATCATCAATAAAAGTAAGGAAGTATCGATTATTGTCATTGGATATAGTGTTCATAGGACCACACACATCTAAATGAATGAGCTCAAGAGGCTTCTTTGCACGCCAAGTATTTTCAATACCAAAGGGTAATCTATGTTACTTTTCAAGAATACAACTTTCACACAAGTGCTCGGGATGATCTACAACGGGCAAACCTCTCACCAAATTTCTTTGAGCAAGTAACTTCAAACTGCGAAAGTTCAGATGTCCAAAACGAAGATGTCACAACCAAGACTCACCTTTCATAATAGCATTGAAGCAATGATAAACATCGTTCTCGATGTCAACTCAAAACATGCGATTATTTGTTATAGGGGCTTTAAGGATAAATACACCTCTTTTATCAAAGGTTAAGAGTTGATTACAAGAAAAGCGCAGATCGTACCCCTTTTCAAGAAGTTGGCCCATACTGAGTAAATTGTTCTTCATATTCGGCACATAGAACACATCAGAAATAAACTTGTGGTCTCCGTTCTTCAACTTGATGAGAACTCGTCCTTTTCCCATCACTTGTATAGTGTTGTCTTCGGCAAACTTGACTTTGGACCGCATCGACTCATCCAGATCCACGAATAACTCCTTCTTTCCGTACATGTGATTAGAACACCCAGTATCAAGAAACCATGTATTGTAGTTTGATTCTTCACCGGCTGTCGCGACCATCAACAAAGTGTGGTTGTCTTCATCACCTCTTTTTTATGCAAATCGAACTTCTTCTCCGGATTGGGAATTATCCTGGTACTTGCACTCCTTTGCATAGTGGTCATATCTGTGACATATGTAACATTCACTGTTTGATTTATTAAAATTTCCTCTACCACATCCAAAGCCTCGACCTTGACCTCGACCTCGTCCTCAATAATTTGAATTTGATTGATAATTGCTTCGTTGATTGCTGTCATCTCTTTGATTGTTGTTATAACTACCACGTCCTTGACTATTGTAGTATCCACGTCCTCGGTTGTTGTAGTTCCCGTATCCTCATTCTCTGCCATGGAAATTTCCTCCTCGCTGGTCTCTTTCATCCTGCGCTCCTTTGTTATTCTTTATAAAAGCTTGACTTTGAAAAGCTTTCTCAAGGGGCTTCTCGGTTGACCTCTCGTTCATGCGTTGCTCGTGAACTTGTAGGGTACCCATCAACTCATCAACTGTCATCTTGGACAAATCCTTCGAGTCTTCGATCGCCACCACGATATGATCAAAGTTTGGTGTAAGAGATCGTAATATCTTCTCCACAATTGCTAAATCTTGACCTTATCCTGTTTATTTTTATTTGATTTGTCAAAGCAAGTTCTCGAGTCATGTAATCACGTAACACTTTCGTGGGTTCCATCGCAAAATTTCAAATTGACGTCTCAATGTTTGAAGCCTAACTTTTTCATCTTTTCAACTCCATGGTACGATGTGTCGAGTATCCCACGCGCTTTGCATTAGTTGCTCGTCGATCTTCTCAAAAGCGGAATCATTCACTCCTTGATGGATGTAGAATAGCCTTTTGATCCTTCTTCTTGATCTCACCGTGGGCTTTCTTCGTTCACTTGCTATCTGCGAGATCGGCAACTCCGTTCTCTCGACACCCAATATATCTTGATATTCAAACAACACCTTCATGCACTCTCCACCGGTGATAATTCTTCCCATCCAATATAGGAATAGAAGGCGACGCGTCCCGTTTAGATTGTTCATGGCTCACGATACCCTTGTTCGAACAAATAATAGCAAAGCAAATAGATGTATTATATGTATGAGGAGAGATTTTGTGGAAGAAGCAAACAAACTAAACTCTTAATTGCTCCCGGGGTTACTGTTGCTACAGTACTCGGCTACATTACTATTTAAATAGTTTAGCAATCTAATATTACAAGAATTCTACTATGACATGAACTTCTAAAGATAAAACAACTAAATACTATAAGATATATGAACAAATTCCTACCTCTTATAGATAGAACTAACTACTAATTATAACCTAATTGAATTTAGATTAGTTTCAACAGTGATTAGCGCTCATTCTCCTTTTACATTACAAATCATAATTGTTCATTGAGTAATAGTAATAGATGACTGTGACTATGTAATGGATCTCCATCGTTGAAATTATACGATGGAGATCATCTAAATCCATTAAAAAGTATTTAAATCGAGAGACTACTTCATTTTAGTCGTAATACAACAATATTTAGATATTAGATGTTCATTCCTAATAAGACGACTAACATTATTAGCTCATATCAATTGCAATCTAGCCAATCTTGCTCAAGAAAAATCATAGTGGTCCGTTAACGTTAGACGATTATAGTTTAAAAGCGGTATTTATACTATTTAGTTGCAATAGAGAGGATAATAATCCAAAACAAAAGTAAAAAACATATATAAAGAAAATGGTATAAAAGGAAAACCGTACTATTACCATGATTGTAACAAGTTTGCATACCTAGAGGACTGAGAATAACCAACATACAAAAGGGTATAATCTTGATTCAATTGCTTTTTATTATACAAGTATAACAATACTAACTTCATTTACACTAGAGAAGAATTCAAATATTTTTCTTGCCATTCGGCGTCCTACCAAACGCAGCCGACGGTATATCCTTTCTCATCAATTCCAATATCTCGCCCATCGCGGGTCGAAGACTCGGACTCTCTCCAATACATCTGCCTGCAATCCTCGCCATGATCACAGCCTCATCTCTATCATACTCTCCTCGAAGCCTCGCATCGACCATCTCTTCAACGGCCATCTCCTTCAATCGCGGCCTGATCACGGCCGTCAACATCCTGCACTTCTCATCACAAAACGCCTCCATCCCGCTAATCAGCTCCAAAATCAGCACTCCAAAGCTGTACACATCACTCTTCTTGGAGACCAACCCAGTCCTCAAATAACACGGATCCACATAACCCGGCGACCCCATCATTGGGTTCGCCGATCGCGTGACCGTGGCAGAGAATCCCATTCTGGCAAACCCAAAGTCACAAAGTTTCGGGCTCTTGTCATCATCAAGAAGCACGTTCGACGCTTTGATATCGCCGTGAATAATCGGAAGCTCGCACTCTTCGTGCAGATAATTTAATGCAGTCGCCAGTAGAAACGCAATGGACATGCGTTGGGACCAAAAAGCATGAACTTAGTACTCGATGGAGCGATTCATGCAGCGTTCCATTGCGAACATGCTCGAATACAAGAACTCCTGATTCTTCACCGTAGTTGTCGCTGTAACCGAGAAGTCGGACGATGTTTGGATGTGGCCGAATGTTTAAGAGGACGTCGAGTTCTTGACGGAACATTTTGTAGAGGCGTTGGCTGGGTTCGTGGACTTTGAAGGCCGCAGCCCGAGGATTAGCGAGGTTTGCAAGGTAGACAGTGCTGAAGCCTCCTTGGCCGATAATAGAGGAAGTTTTGGGGTTTGAAATGAGATTTTTGATTTCGGATGGATTGAACTGTTGGATTGGATGTTGTTCGGGGTCGACGTCGACGACTTTGGAGGCGGAGGAAGTGGCGAAGCAGGAGCAAGAAGGGATCATGTATTTGAGGAAGAGATTCATGATGTTGAAGGGAATTAGAGAGGAGATGCAGAGATGGGCGAACGATTGAGGGAAGGTGTGCTTGTGTTGTGTATTTATATGTTGTAGTGAGAGTTGGGTTATTTATTGGTGAATTTGAGAGGTACCGTGCACGCCTGAATAGTTTGTCGGAAATGGGAAGTTTCCGCTCCATAGGCGTGACATTTTTGTATACTATTTTTTTGTTAATTAATGGTTTCTATAAAATGCTGGGGCCTTGGGGGTCAGTGAGGTCTGGATGGGTGTGCATTGGTCAAAACTTTGAGGGTATCAAATTTGAAAAATGTGTAAGCTTTTTAGGGTGCCAACGTGTTAGACAAAACTTTAGGGTATGAAAGTTAAAAAAGCATAAAGTTTTAGGGCACCAAAGTGTAAATTACCTTTGTTTTAAGGTAAATTTCACAACCCCTCAAGATTGGCCAGTTTTGAGATAACGCCTCTTGATTTTAAAAATATGCCGAAACCCCTTTACCATTGACATATTTTGAGATAAACCCTATACTTTGATATTGTTACTAAACCCTTTTAAGTTTGGGGTGTAAGTGTGTTGGCTATTTTGTAAAATTGGTCGAGTTAACATGGCCCAATTTTATGTTGTTCTTGTTTGTCAAATTTTTTTAGACGGCCACTATTTTTAAGCAAAATATTATTTAAACTAGTTTTCATTTGGACCAAGAAGTGGTCCAAATGAAAATTCGTTAACCAAAACTGGCGGGATTGGTCCCTACGGTTTTCTTGTGATTTATCAACCGACTAAGTTTCTAAAACCCCGGACATTTTAAATTTCCAAGTAACCCCTATCGGTGTCAAATGAACTGATAAAGTTATTAAAAGAACAAATTTTTTCTTGTTGATTGTAAGTCAAAATCATGTTATATAGTAATGTATTATCGAGTCAGCAATAAATTTCCAATGCAAACAATTGATAATGGTTTATATTATTACTCTATAACACTTAATTACACAAATTCCTAACATATTTTTCCTAGACAAAAATCATTTACTTAACGTGAACACATTTAGGATTGTCAAAAATTAATCTTCTCGTAGGAATTTCTATCATTTTAGATATATAAAGATGAATATGTTTAAAATTTAATAGCTCAATCCTCAAATTATGGAAACATCTTCTACTGATGTATTGATTGTTAAATAACGTAGTCGGACTATCGTATCTTTATTTATTTTAGTCCTAAGTATATCGCTTAGGATAGTAGAACTTCTTTCTTGTATATAAACCCTTCAATGTAATGAATAAGATTGTTAAGTTCCGAAATATCTATATCGTAACGTGATGTCAAAGCTATCATCTTGATCCGGGAAGCGCCAAGGCGCAAACTTCATCTAGCGCTTCCTCGGCCGTCAACAACTCCAACCACCTCTCCTCCGGACATCCGACCAGCCATGAGGCCAACTGCCAACCTACAACCCCGAACACCAAACAGCCTCATCAATTTCGACTACAAACACGGTCGTCTCAGCAACGCCTACCAACTGTTCGACGAAATGCCAAAGCCTCCAAAACCCTCTCTGCTCCAGCTTCAAAGCCGCCAAATCCACCGCCTGCAGGCCTTCCCTCACCGGCACCACCATCTCGTGCCGGCCAAAACACTGCTCGCGCCCAATCACCAGCAACCCCACAACTCCATCGGCACCGTTCACCAAATGTTCAACATTATGTCGCAAAGAAGCCCAGCTCGCTGCCCTTGCTCTACCGCTGCCCTCATAACCTCGCTCCACTGCCCTCCTGCGCCCGTCACTACCTTCTTCATCTTTTTTTTTTTTTTTTGATCAATGAAAATTTTTATTTCATTCATCAATAGAGTGTTTGTATTACATCAATATACTCATAGTTGAGATAGCAAATTACAAATCAAACCTCTCAGAGATTACTGATCCATTGCTCGTATTTAGGTGGAATTTGTTTGTTGAGAGCAATTGTGAGAATAGCAGTTTTAATTGCTATAAACACATGATCTGCGTGGAGGCTTTGCCTTCAAAATCGTTTATTAGCTCTTGCCATATAAAGTAAACCGAAGCAGAGAATCCAGCACGCTTTAGCTGCTAGATGAAATCTTTACTCCTCAGGTTATGTACAAACCAGGTTTTAATGGTAGTCCAGTCACATGATTTCCATTTGAATTCCAGCCAATTCATAACCTTGTTCCATATCCTCATCGAGAATTGACAACCAAAGAATAAATGTTGATGATTCTCTTGTATCCCATCGAGCGAGCACACAAACATTAGCTCTTAGGAGACCCATTCTGCATAACCTGCCCTAAGTAAGAAGACGACTCCGAAAGCTAAGCCATAAGTTGAAGGAATGCTTAGGGTAGCTGAGAGAACTCCAAACAGTTTTAATGGTAGTCCAGTCACATGATTTACCTTCTTCATCTTTAATGGTCGCTTCAATGCATGTCGATAAAACACAAGGTGTTGACGAAATGGTTGCCTCAACCATGACCTTGTTCACCCGACCAAGCATACCTCTTGCTAAGCTCTCTCCGGCCGGCACTCCCGGCCAAGCATATCTCGGTCCGCGCTCTCCCCAGCCGGGACCTCTAGCAGCAGCTCTTCCCGACCCGGCATTCACGGCCAAGCTCTCTCAAGGCCGGCTTCTACAACCGATCCCTCCAGCAATCCCTCTCGGCTAGGTTTGCTTAGGTGTTACGTTATGCGGAGAGACGGTTGGAAAGGGTTATGGTGGATGCGGGTTCGAGACGGCGACTGCGCGCTTCGCGTCGGGGGCGGTTGGAAGGTGATGGTGAGTGCGTCCCCATGTCGCCGGGAGGACAAGCGACTTGGAAGGATGGCCGAGGCGATCAATTGGTTGAAGCGGACGGCCCGATGCTTGTCTTCCGCGTCCTTGAGAGAGTTGTTGATGGGCGACCCACATGCTTCGTGTTGGTTATGGTGCGGTCGTTTAGCGGACCACGGCGAATTGGCAGCGTGAGCACGCCGTGGATTGGCGTGGAAGCCGCCAGTGGGTGGCGTGGAGGTTCATGTTGCTCCAAGTTAGCGAGCGAAAATGTTTATCCATATTAACACTTGGTTTTCCTCTTTAATCACTAATTAGTGGTTATGACCATAACAAAAGTGGTAATGAGTATGAATATGTTTGCTCCTTCCGTGAGTGACTAGATTCTTCGCCAAATCAATTGCGGACTTGTTATCAACATAAATCTTTGTAGGACCTTCAACTTGAATATGAATTTGACTTAGCACATTACGCAACCAAATTGCTTGACAAGCACTCGACGCCGCTGCTACATACTCCGCTTCACAAGTTGATAGTGCAACAATAGATCGCTTCTTCGACTACCATGAAAATGCGGTGGTGTCAAAATTAAAAACATAGCGAGTACTTTTACGATCATCATGATCTCCACTCCAATCACTATCGAAATAGCCTACAACATCACAATTGTTAGATGAAGAATAAAACAAACCATGATCATAAGTCCCCTTTAGGTACCGCTTAATTTTCTTTGCAACTTGTAGATGAGATTACCGAGGGGCCTCCAAATATCTACGATTAGACCAACTCCATAGGTTATATCGGCCTTATACATGTGAGATATCTCAAACTCCTAATAATTTGCTTGAAATAAGTAGTATCAATTTGTGCACCATCATCTTCGAGATAATTTAGTACCAACCTCCACGAGAATTCTAACGGGATTGCAATCAAACATCTGAAACCTCTTCAATAACTCTCCACAATACCTCTTTTGACATATGAAAATCCCATCATTGCCTTAAACCACTTCAATACAGAAAATAAGACATCAAGCCAAGATCTATCATCTCAAATTCATGCATCATCGATTTCTTAAAATCTTCAATCATACTAATGTTATTGCCCGTAAAAATCAAGTCATCAATATAAGCATAATAGTAGTATATCACCGAGTTGTTTGTCTTCACATATAAGGCATGCTTTCGGAGGGCACTTATGAAATCCTTGTTTGAAAGAACGAATCAATTCTTTTGTTCCATGCTCGTGGCTTTGCCCGCCGCATACAAGGCTTTCTTCAACTTATATACTTTATGCGCCTCTTTCTTCACAAATCCGGTTGCTTCATGAAAACTTCTTCTTTAAATGGCCCATTAAGAAAAGCGACTTCGTCCATCGATGAATATTCCAATGCTTACGTGCAGCCCAGGTAATTATTAGTCTAACGGTTTCAATTCTAGCAAGGGGAAAAATACCTCTTAATAATCATAACTAGGCATTTGCTCGTAGCCTTTCACCACCAATCTTGCTTTATGCCGCTCAACCTCGCCCGTTAGCGCCTAATCTTTGTCTTGAAAATCCACTTCACCGATTGCTTTATGTCCTTGGGGATATTAGTAAGCTCACTGCGTGTCGTTCTTCTCAATCACCTTTATCTCTTCTTTCATTGTATTTAGGATCTTGAATAGCCTCAAACATCATCTACAGAGTTACTTCTAATCATCATTAAAGAAGCGATGGTTGTCGATTTCTTCTTAGTCTTTCAACTTCTAATGAAATTTGGGGTTAGAGCAGGAGCATTGGCGGTGGTGCTTCTTGGTTGTAACAGGGACACCTCTTCAAGAATATTAAGGATAGTATGCCATAAATTATTTTGTGCTTCTAGATCCCAATTCCAAGCTTCTTCTTCAACAAACATAACATCTCTGCACAATCACCTTCTTTGTAACAGGGGTTGTAGAGTTGTAACCTCCGGACTTGTAGCTAATAAAAGCGTCTTCTGCCTCGTCATCAAGTTTCTTTCTTCTTTCTGTGGAATATGAGCATAAGCAATGGAGCCAAACACTTTGAGATGCCTTACACTTGGCTTATAACCAGTCCACGCCTCTTGAGTGAGATTATCAAGCGCTCTTTGTTGGTGCTTGTTCAACAAGTAAGCGATTATGAGATAGCTTCACCCCAAAAATAATTTGGCATATCTTTGGCCTTTAGCATGCTTATTGTCATGTCAAGTATAGTCTTATTTTTCCGTTCGGCGTAGTTATGTTGAGGTGTGTAGGGAAAAGTAACATTACGCTTTATTCCTTCTTACGCACAATACTTATTGAATTCATTAGAAGTGTATTCACCTCCTCCATCTGTTCGTAGCACTTTGATAAAGTAACCGCTTTCTTTCTCAACTAGGGCTTTAAAACTCTTGAAATAATCAAAGACTTGATTTTTGCTATAGAAAGTAGCCCCATATTTTCCTTGTGAAATCATCAATAAAAGTAAGGAAGTATCGATTATTGTCATTGGATATAGTGTTCATAGGACCACACACATCTAAATGAATGAGCTCAAGAGGCTTCTTTGCACCAAGTATTTTCAATACCAAAGGGTAATCTATGTTACTTTTCAAGAATACAACTTTCACACAAGTGCTGGGATGATCTACGGGCAAACCTCTCACCAAATTTCTTTGAGCAAGTAACTTCAAGCTGCGAAAGTTCAGATGTCCAAAACGAAGATGTCACAACCAAGACTCACCTTTCATAATAGCATTGAAGCAATGATAAACATCGTTCAACTCGATGTTAATAGGGCTTTAAGGATAAATACACCTTATTTGATTACAAGGGGAAAAGCTTTGGGATAAATGTCTAAAAGTTGGCAAATTGTGTTCACATATCACATAAATTGTGGTCTCTCTTCAACTTGATGAGAACTTCGTCCTTTTCCCATCACTTGTATAGTGTTGTCTTCGGCAAACTTGACTTTGGACCGCATCGACTCATCCGGATCCACGAATAACTCCTTCTTCCGTACATGTGATTAGAACACCCGTATCAAGAAACCATGTATTGTAGTTTGATTCTTCACTTGGTGAATATCAACAAAGTGTGGTTGTCTTCATCACCTCTTTTGCAAATCGAACTTCTTCTCGGATTGGGAATTATCCGGTACTTGCACTCCTTTGCATAGTGGTCATATCGTGACATATGTAACATTCACTTTTTGATTTATTAAAATTTCCTCTACCACATCCAAAGCCTCGACCTTGACCTCGACCTCGTCCTCAATAATTTGAATTTGATTGATAATTGCTTGCCGTTGATTCTTTGTCATCTCTTTGATTGTTGTTATAACTACCACGTCCTTGACTATTGTAGTATCCGTCCTCGGTTGTTGTAGTTCCGTATCCTCATTCTGCCATGGAAATTTCCTCCCTCGGTCTCTTTCATCCTGGCTCCTTTGTTATTCTTTATAAAAGCTTGACTTTGAAAAGCTTTCTCAAGGGGCTTCTCGGTTGACCTCTCGTTCATGCGTTGCTCGTGAACTTGTAGGGTACCCATCAACTCATCAACTGTCATCTTGGACAAATCCTTCGAGTCTTCGATCGCCACCACGATATGATCAAAGTTTGGTGTAAGAGATCGTAATATCTTCTCCACAATTGCTAAATCTTCGACCTTATCCCTGTTTATTTTTATTTGATTTGTCAAAGCAAGTTCTCGAGTCATGTAATCTGTAACACTTTCAGTGGGTTCCATCTGCAAAATTTCAAATTGACGTCTCAATGTTTGAAGCCTAACTTTTTTCATCTTTTCAACTCCATGGTACGATGTGTCCGAGTATCCCGCTTCGCTTTGCGGAGTTGCTCGTCGATCTTCTCAAAAGCGGAATCATTCACTCCTTGATGGATGTAGAATAGCCTTTTGATCCTTCTTCTTGATCTCACCGTGGGCTTTCTTCTCGGCTTCACTTGCGCTCTGCTGGATCGGCAACTCCGTTCTCTCGACACCCAATATATCTTGATATTCAAACAACACCTTCATCACTCTCCACGGTGATAATTCTTCCCATCCAATATAGGAATAGAAGGCGTCGTCCCGTTTAGATTGTTCATGGCTCACGATACCTTTGTTGAACAAATAATAGCAAAGCAAATAGATGTATTATATGTATGAGGAGAGATTTTGTGGAAGAAGCAAACAAACTAAACTCTTAATTGCTCTCGGGTTACTGTTGCTACAGTACTCGGCTACATTACTATTTAAATAGTTTAGCAATCTAATATTACAAGAATTCTACTATGACATGAACTTCTAAAGATAAAACAACTAAATACTATAAGATATATGAACAAATTCCTACCTCTTATAGATAGAACTAACTACTAATTATAACCTAATTGAATTTAGATTAGTTTCAACAGTGATTAGCGCTCATTCTCCTTTTACATTACAAATCATAATTGTTCATTGAGTAATAGTAATAGATGACTGTGACTATGTAATGGAATCTCCATCGTTGAAATTATACGATGGAGATCATCTAAATCCATTAAAAAGTATTTAAATCGAGAGACTACTTCATTTTAGTCGTAATACAACAATATTTAGATATTAGATGTTCATTCCTAATAAGACGACTAACATTATTAGCTCATATCAATTGCAATCTAGCCAATCTTGCTCAAGAAAAATCATAGTGGTCCGTTAACGTTAGACGATTATAGTTTAAAAGCGGTATTTATACTATTTAGTTGCAATAGAGAGGATAATAATCCAAAACAAAAGTAAAAACATATATAAAGAAAATGGTATAAAAAAACCGTACTATTACCATGATTGTAACAAGTTTGCATACCTAGAGGACTGAGAATAACCAACATACAAAGGGTATAATCTTGATTCAATTGCTTTTTATTATACAAGTATAACAATACTAACTTCATTTACACTAGAGAAGAATTCAAATATTTTTCTTGCCATTCGGCGTCCTACCAAACGCAGCCGACGGTATATCCTTTCTCATCAATTCCAATATCTCGCCCATCGCGGGTCGAAGACTCGGACTCTCTCCAATACATCTGCCTGCAATCCTCGCCATGATCACAGCCTCATCTCTATCATACTCTCCTCGAAGCCTCGCATCGACCATCTCTTCAACGGCCATCTCCTATCGCGGCCTGATCACGGCCGTCAACATCCTGCACTTCTCATCACAAAACGCCTCCATCCCGCTAATCAGCTCCAAAATCAGCACTCCAAAGCTGTACATCACTCTTCTTGGAGACCAACCCAGTCCTCAAATAACACGGATCCACATAACCCGGCGACCCCATCATTGGGTTCACGATCGCGTGACCGTGGCAGAGAATCCCATTCTGGCAAACCCAAAGTCACAAAGTTTCGGGCTCTTGTCATCATCAAGAAGCACGTTCGACGCTTTGATCGCCGTGAATAATCGGGCTCGCACTCTTCGTGCAGATAATTTAATGCAGTCGCAGTAGAAACGCAATGGACATGCGTTGGGACCAAAAGCATGAACTTAGTACTACGATGGAGCGATTCATGCAGCGTTCCATTGCGAACATGCTCGAATACAAGAACTCCTGATTCTTCACCGTAGTTGTCGCTGTAACCGAAGTCGGACGATGTTTGGATGTGAATGTTTAAGAGGACGTCGAGTTCTTGACGGAACATTTTGTAGAGGCGTTGGCTGGGTTCGTGGACTTTGAAGGCCGCAGCCCGAGGATTAGAGGTTTGCAAGGTAGACAGTGCTGAAGCCTCCTTGGCGATAATAGAGGAAGTTTTGGGGTTTGAAATGAGATTTTGATTTCGGATGGATTGAACTGTTGGATTGGATGTTGTTGAGTGCGACGTCGACGACTTTGGAGGCGGAGGAAGTGGCGAAGCAGGAGCAGAAGGGATCATGTATTTGAGGAAGAGATTCATGATGTTGAAGGGAATTAGAGAGGAGATGCAGAGATGGGCGAACGATTGAGGGAAGGTGTGCTTGTGTTGTGTATTTATATGTTGTAGTGAGAGTTGGGTTATTTATTGGTGAATTTGAGAGGTACCGTGCACGCCTGAATAGTTTGTCGGAAATGGGAAGTTTCCGCTCCATAGGCGTGACATTTTTGTATACTATTTTTTTGTTAATTAATGGTTTCTATAAAATGCTGGGGCCTTGGGGGTCAGTGAGGTCTGGATGGGTGTGCATTGGTCAAAACTTTGAGGGTATCAAATTTGAAAAATGTGTAAGCTTTTTAGGGTGCCAACGTGTTAGACAAAAACTTTAGGGTATGAAAGTTAAAAAAGCATAAAGTTTTAGGGCACCAAAGTGTAAATTACCTTTGTTTTAAGGTAAATTTCACAACCCCTCAAGATTGGCCAGTTTTGAGATAACGCCTCTTGATTTTAAAAATATGCCGAAACCCCTTTACCATTGACATATTTTGAGATAAACCCCTATACTTTGATATTGTTACTAAACCCTTTTAAGTTTGGGGTGTAAGGGTGTGTTTGGCTATTTTGTAAAATTGGGTCAGGATTTAACATGGCCCAATTTTATGTTGTTCTTGTTTGTCAATTTTTTGAAATGACTGCACTATTTTTAAGCCAAAATAATGTATTTAAACAGTTTGGACCAAGAGTGAATTCAAATGAAAAGCAAATTACTAACTGGCAGGGATTGGTCAGCTGGGCCTTATGATTTGTCAGCCGACCCTAAGTTTCTAAAACCCCAGGACATTTTAAATTTCCAAGTAACCCCTATCGGTGTCAAATGAACTGATAAAGTTATTAAAAGAACAAATTTTTTTCTTGTTGATTGTAAGTCAAAATCATGTTATATAGTAATGTATTATCGAGTCAGCAATAAATTTCCAATGCAAACAATTGATAATGGTTTATATTATTACTCTATAACACTTAATTACACCTTAAATTCCTAACATATTTTTCCTAGACAAAAATCATTTACTTAACGTGAACACATTTAGGATTGTCAAAAATTAATCTTCTCGTAGGAATTTCTATCATTTTAGATATATAAAGATGAATATGTTTAAAATTTAATAGCTCAATCCTCAAATTATGGAAACATCTTCTACAGATGTATTGATTGTTAAATAACGTAGTCGGACTATCGTATCTTTATTTATTTTAGTCCAAGTATATCGCTTGGATAGTAGAACTTCTCCTTCTGCTTGTATATAAACCCTTCATGTAATGAATAAGATTGTTAAGTTCTCCGAATATCTACATCGTAACATGATGTCAAAGCTATCATCTTGATCCTGGGAAAGCGTAAAGGCAAACTTCATCTACGCTTCCTCGGCAGCTTCGTCAACAACTCCAACCACCTCTCCTCCGGACATCCGACCAGCCATGAGGCCAACTGCCAACCTACAACCCCGAACACCAAACAGCCTCATCAATTTCGACTACAAACACGGTCGTCTCAGCAACGCCTACCAACTGTTCGACGAAATGCCAAAGCCTCCAAAACCCTCTGCTCCAGCTTCAAAGCCGCCAAATCCACCGCCTGCAGGCCTTCCCTCACCGGCACCACCATCTCGTGCCGGCCAAAACACTGCTCGCGCCCAATCACCAGCAACCCCACAACTCCATCGGCACCGTTCACCAAATGTTCAACATTATGTCGCAAAGCCCAGCTCGCTGCCCTTGCTCTACCGCTGCCCTCATAACCTCGCTCCACTGCCCTCCTGCGCCCGTCACTACCTTCTTCATCTTTTTTTTTTTTTTGATCAATGAAAATTTTTTATTTCATTCATCAATAGAGTGTTTGTATTACATCAATATACTCATAGTTGAGATAGCAAATTACAAATCAAACCTCTCAGAGATTACTGATCCATTGCTCGTATTTAGGTGGAATTTGTTTGTTGAGAGCAATTGTGAGAATAGCAGTTTTAATTGCTATAAACACATGATCTGCGTGGGCTTTGCCTTCAAAATGCGTTTATGGCTCTTGCCATATAAAGTAAACCGAAGCGAGAGAATCCAGCGCTTTAGGCTGCTAGATGAAATCTTTACTCCTCGGTTATGTACAAACCGGGTTTTAATGGTAGTCCAGTCACATGATTTCCATTTGAATTCCAGCCAATTCATAACCTTGTTCCATATCCTCATCGAAATTGACAACCAAAGAATAAATGTTGATGATTCTCTTGTATCCCATCGAGCGAGCACACAAACATTAGCTCTTAGGAGACCCATTCGCATAACACGCCCTAAGTAAGAGAGCGACTCCAAGCTAAGCCATAAGTTGAAGGAATGCTTAGGGTAGCCGAGAGAACTCCAAACAGTTTTAATGGTAGTCCAGTCACATGATTTACCTTCTTCATCTTTAATGGTCGCTCAATGCATGTCGATAAGCTGCACACAAGGTGTTCGACGAAATGGTTGCCTCAACCATGACCTTGTTCACCCCCGACCAAGCATACCTCTTGCTAAGCTCTCTCCGACCAGCACTCCCGGCCAAGCATATCTCGGTCCACGCTCTCCCCAGCCGGACCTCTAGCAGCTCTTCCCGGCCGGCATTCACGGCCAGCTCTCTCAGGCCGGCCTACCAACATCCCTCCAACCAATCCCTCTCCGGCCAACAGCCCCGTCCAACATCATCCCGGCCAAGCTTCCCTCGGCCAGCACCTCTGGCCGTACTTTCCCTCCGTTAGCACCCGACCAAGCGGTCCGGTCAAGCTCCCTCTGCTGAGCTTTCCAGACCGGCCTCCGGCCAAGCTCTCTCTGTCCAAGCTCGTCCCCGACAACTAGGCCCTCACCTCCTTTGTCCAAGTCTTCCCCAGATATCACCGTAACTTCTCTTGCCTGCAAGCAAATCATCATGTGCACTCCTCTACAAATTGTCTTTGGTACCCAAATACAGTTTGAGAGGGGATGTTAAATAACATAGTTAGACCATCTTATTTTTCTTTATTTTAGTCCCACATCGCTTAAGATAGTAGAACTCCTCTCCATACTCTTGTATATAAACTCCTCAATGCAATGAATAAGATTGTCAAGTTCTCTCAAAATCCCTCTATAATTAAACACAGCTTAGCTTGAACCTCTTACTTCTAGGATCATTAGCAATAACTTATACTAAGTATACATAATTATATAATAGAGTTTTAAAAATCATGTAAAATAGGGAAAACCTTGAATTAATGTAGAGATGGCAACTTTCTTCCAATACTGTCATGATACAAAACAAATTCTTCAAAATTGTAGCGCATCAGCTTGCTCCATCCTAAAAGGCTCAGAAAAGTTTTATAAGCACGTTATATAATACAACCGAACAACATGCAAGGTTTTCCTCGTTAGCTAGCTAGAAAAACTTTTCGATGGTATATTTTCAAATGTTCACATGCGACTAAACACGGAACACTACAACTTTCTTAACTACTCTACTTACTCTCTAATATTTCTTGCAGGAGTTAATCATAGTGATTCAAAACAGTGGCTTCAACACTACAACCATCTTAATGCGCACGCTGATAACAATGTAAGAAGCCCGCTGACGGACTGTGGGGGCAGCAATGCAATGACAAGGAAAGTCTGATAGAATCTGCGAATGGGACCGTTTATGATGCATGATAGTTGGATACATTCTCTCTTTCTCACACCGACAATTTTTATTTTAATTTAAGTCTTTTTTATTGTTGTTGTTGTTGGCGGTGGTGCGAAACCACAAACATAGATAACTAAATATGAATTTATTTATTTATTTTTAAGAACTACTGCAGACCTAAGTTTTTAATTGCAACAAATAGAAAAGCTAAAATATTAAAATAACAGAAAATTTAGACTCTTATTAGGGACAAAATCAGAATTGAAGAGAGAAAAATCAATCTTTTTTCTGAGAAAAAACTAGATACTACTTTCAAGGAAGAAATTTTTTTTTATCACTAGGCGTATAACTTTTCTTATCATAAAAAAGTTTTGTTTAAGCAAGGATTTTGTTAGAATTGAATTGCACTAGATGTTAACAAGTGCTGTCCCGTGGACAATCAGTATCATTACCCACCATTATTTACTATCTCATTCTTGTTTTATAATGTCCCTTTTCAATTGAAACATATACCAAATTTAAAGACTTTCTTTAATATAATTAGAGAGCGGACGTTTTAACAAACTAAAGTGAAAGTATGAACTCCGTCATAAAGGAGCTAATAACTCGTGAGATGTGAGGGATTTGAGCGCTTGTCTTGCTCTGGTCCTATGTCTTGTTGATTATTCGATGTCCACTATTCTTCTTCAGTTGTGGTGCAGGCAATCAAATGAGAAGAATAAATACAAGCAAATTCATTTTAAATTATATATTATTCGTAGTGTTTTAGTTAGATACAATATTTTGAGTATAAATTCAGATCCCAACTACAGAGTGCGGCTAATATGGAGAGACATGGATATCAGATGTCAGCAACTAATTCGCTGGATGTACGGATGACATGGTACGGTGATTGTACATGATACTTTCTCCTTGTGATGACCAAATTTGTATTCTTCTTTTAGGGCATGTTTGGTTTATTACATGGTAACTATTTTTGTTTGAAAAAAATCAAAGCATCACATGTGAGGCCAGTTTTATCATTTTAGTCCATTTTCCTCTCAAAACAATTCAAAATAGGTTTCCGGTTTACGTGGGACCCATTGCATTATTATCATCTCTAAGTTGGGTCAGTAGATACTCTTTCCCCTTTTTGGTTCCAACCAAACGGATGAAAAAAAAGTTAATGAGGAAATCGATTTCCGACCTATTTCCTCAAGAGGTTGCGAACAAACAATCTTAAAGTGATCCTACTAAGGATAGAAAGCATGAGATTGAATCAACCAGAAGAAATTGCGTTAGGTAAAGTCGGGATGATTGTCATTGATTTGAATTTGTTTCTGACTTCTTTTTACAACAAAATTCAAAAGAAATTGCCTTTTATTTTAAGGCGTGCAATGAAAATCAAAAAGATTGCGACTTCTTCCTAAACAAACACGAGGATCTCGTTATGTCGGGTCCCGCTTGCGTGGAGTTCTTTGCATTGTCGGGGACTTTTGTGTCAGGTGGACCACCGCAATTCGATCGAGTAGAGGCAGGGTTACGGAACTACTGAGATGTAAAGGGGCTCGTTTCACGAAAGAAGCAGCGCGCTGAGGGATCACACTCACGAAGGAGAGGATCACTGGCGGGTGAGATCTACTAGGAGAAATCCAGTAGCTATCCACGAGATTAAGGCGAAGCTTAATCTAGAGGGTATCTGTGGTTCGACCGAATTGGTTACCTTTGCTTATAGATCGGCGTCGGTGGACTTGGCTTCGCGGTGCGTCTTGGAATTACTAAATTAGATCTCATAAGAATTCTTGAAGTCCGAGCTCTTCCAAATCACCAAAAATCCAAGCCTGGAGCCTTGAAATCCCCAAATCCAAGACCTTCAAAATCCGACCTCCCCATGAAGACCCATTTATACAAATCGGCGGAAATGTGTTTCGGCACAAGTAGAGAGCCACCTCCGACACTGGTAGGGCACCTCGACCAAGTTGGCGGGGTGGCTCGACCGTGGCAGAAACCTCCGGCTAGCTTGGTAGGGCACCTCGACCAAGTTGGTAGGGTGGCTCACCGACCAAAGTGGCGACCACCGACACTTGGTAGGGTGTCGCCACGCCGCTTTTTCGTTGTTTTCGCGTGGTTCGGCGTCGTTTCCGGCTTTTTTGTCTCGGACTTGGGTTCGTCGTATTTGATTCGAGAACTAATTCTTGGTTCGTTCGGTTCAACGGTCCAAATCCGATCATCGTTCAAGTTAAAACTGGCGTTAGCGTAATGAGTTCTTGCGTCGGGTTCACGTCTCAGCGTTCGGCGTCCATTATCATTGACGGTGCGTCCTTTCCGACTCCTGCGTCGAGTTGGTTTGGGGACCTTGTGAGCATTTTTCAGCGCCTCGAGATACCCCTCCAAAGCGTCTCGGTCGATTCTTGATGAGTGCGGGATGCTTTGAACTGATGGTTCGACCTTGATGGTGAGGGTCCCAAAGATAGCTTCAAGTCTTTGATTCTTTAGATCATCGGTTCTTTGTAGGATTTACGATAAGATCCGCAGTCTTTGCATTTATTGTCGAGCTTGTTATCTTGATTGGATGGCGGGTGAGTTTTGTTTGTAACTTCGTGTGGGTTGGTGGTTGTCGACTAACCATCGGACTTTGGACTTCTCCATATGTCGGCGAACTCCTTTGTTGGCGACACATTGGCGTAATGCGAGTACATGGAATTTCATAACCCTTATTAGGCTAATTCCTTCATCATCCGTGTGTTGTTGGTTTAACTTCTGGGGAGGATATGATTATCCGATGTCAACATGACTTTCCTCCTCATGATTATCCCTCTCTTGGAGATTATGGTGGGAGGATATTGAGGGTTCTTAGAGTTATCCTTAAGAATATGGATTTATTCTCCGGGAACTCCTCGTTGAAATTTTGGAAATAGTTTATACTCGTAATCCTAGTTGGAGTAGGATTGGTAGCGTTGATGGTGTCGATGCAATCATGATCGATTATCCCTAAGAATATTTTTTGTGAAAATATTCTTCGGGAACTTCTCGATAAATTAGGAAGCGGTTTATACTCGTAATCCTAGTTGGAGTAGGATTAGGCGACGTTGATCGTCGTCAATCCGCCGATCGAGTTATCCAAGAATATTTTTGTGAAAATATTCTTAGAGGCTCTCGATAAATTAGGAAGCGATTCATACTCGTAATCCTAGTTGGAGTAGGATTGGCGTAGCGTTGATGTCGTCAATCATAGATCGAGTTATCCTAAGAATATTTTTGTGAAAATATTCTTAGGAACTTCTCGATAAATTAGGAAAGGTTTATACTCGTAATCCTAGTTGGGTAGGATTGGGCGGCGTTGATCGGCGTCGATGCAATCCGCCCGATCGAGTTATCCTAAGAATATTTTTGTGAAAATATTCTTAGGAACTCTCGATAAATTAGGCAGTTTATACTCGTAATCCTAGTTGGGTAGGATTGGGCGTGCGTTGATGCGTCGATGCAATCCGCCGATCGAGTTATCCCAAGAATATTTTTGTGAAAATATTCTTAGAGGCTCGATAAATTAGGAAACGGTTATACTCGTAATCCTAGTTGGGTAGGATTAGGCGACGCGTTGATCGGCGTCGATGCAATCAGCAAGGGTGTTATCTGTAGAATAAATCTTGAAATTTTTCCAAATATGGCGGAGGGTAGGGGTCAATCAGCGGACTGATTTGGCATTATTTTGGCATCCAAACAAGATTCCAATTAGGACTCCTAATTAGGGGCTGATTAGAGTCCTAATTAGAATGATTTGGACTCAATTAGAATTCCTACTTCTTGCCAAATAGGAGTCCTTGTTCCAAGAGGATTGGGTGCATATGGGGATGTTATAAATACCCACAAGGCCTCTTTCTTCTGACCTAGGCCGGCCCCCCCCCTGTGCTCTCTCTCTCTTGTTTTCATCTCGCTTCTCGCCGTCTTATTTCCTTCGATCAACGAGGTATGTGTACGAGGGTTTTGTAAATTCTTTTTCTTCTTTTCTTCCTTTTTTTTTTGTCGTGGTGCTGACAACCACAAGGGGAGAAGGGCGGGTGTGAGTGGCGAGGCAGCGGCGTCGGCGGCGGCGGCTTCATAGCGTGACGGGCGGCGCTTGGCGCTGAAGCGCCAGCGGCGCTGGCGGCTTTGAAGCGCCGGCCCTGGTAGCGGCCAGGCGCGCCAGGCGGCGCTGAAGCGCGGCACAGCTACCAGCGCTGCTGCAAACTTGCGGCCTTAGCGGCCAGAGCGCCTGAACTCTGCTTTGAAGCCTTCCCGGCTGGCCCCTGGCCTTGGCGGTATGGCTAAGCTTGCCGGCGTACTGGCGCCTGAGCCGATGCGGGCCGTGTTTGGTTATTCGGTATTGTTCGTTCGCAGCGGTCATGACTTCGGTCTTACTTGATGCCTTTTATTGATTTTTGCGCATGTCGACTTTATTTGTCTTCTTTGCGGTTTAGATGTCGTCGGGGAGATCCGCGTTTAGAGTCGATCCTTCGCCCGGTGAATGCACGCCTCCTTCTTCCGATTGGCCCGGTCGTCATCATATTCTCACACATATATCGTTGTATCCGCTTCGTCCTCCTTTGTGGCGATTGGGAAGGCGAAATCCTCCTTTGTGGGGATCGGCGCTTATTGTGCGTTAGTTATGACCCGCCGTTCTCCTTTGTGAGGCGATTGGGAAGAGCGAGATTCTCCTTCGTGAGGATTGAGGCTTCAAAATCACCCGTCTCGATGTTTTGCGGGCGATTTCACACCGTACTCGCCACGTAGAGCGGAATATATTAGCTTGGATCATGCGGTTATATTTATCGTTCTCGGTGTTTAATCACGGATGAAATCGTCATACCGTTATAAGGTCGTGACTCAATCTATGTAAGATGAATTCAGCGCCATTTATTAGCGGTATTTTGATTTGGTTGATTATTCCTCGGGAGCTTTTCCGACTACGCTGATCGATGGGCGTCATAGTGACTATTATTCCATGTGTGATGATCCGCGATTTCTATCTACGCCCGATTTGCGCGGGACATCGGCGATCGGTGTTTGAGGAGTTCAGCGTTCTCGACGATTGGTCACGATCGCCGCTCGTAAGGGGCCTTGACTCACGAACGCTGCGAAGGCAGTTATCTATTGGTGACTCGATTAAGGATCCGGATCTGACTCTTATCGAGAGTGAGAGGTGGTTGAACAAAGGCGGCGGAGGCCCTTTGTATATTCCCGGATACCTCGTCGGCTCGTTGACCGACCTTAGACACCATCTTTGTGACCGCGGTATGTCATGGCGTTTGACCAGGAGCATGATCATATTCATTGTGGGTTTATTACCCGGCCCGGTTCGGGTTGAGCGAGGAATCGCGTCATCGGCCTTCACCACGGGGTTGTAGAACGGACACACCGCCCGTGATGAGCTTTTCGTTCTCGCCTCGACTTTGAAGAATCGCCTTGCTAAATTGGGGCGAGAGATCCGTCGTCGATCATAGATTCTTGGTTGGTACACTTTCGTCAAGTAAGCTTGGTGGGGTCGCTGACCGCTTCGTCCTCGGTAGATGGGATGGAGAACCGTGCTTAGATGCGTATTGGCGATTCGTGCCACTATGTATGGCCTTCCAATGTCAACCATTTCTTTACCTTATTGAGCTTTATAATCGGACTTCGAATCGTTTTCACCAAACATGGCGAGTTGGGGTTGGCTTTGCATGAGATATAAGTATTTCAGGTCTACCCATGGGAAGATGCTATATCGAGTACTTTCCCTCAATCGAGGCCGGGCGGTGAAAGAGCGCCCGTCGTTATAAGACTTTATGGGATCTCACTTGTCATTACCATATAGCTCGGCCCAATCTGAACAGCTAAGAAATCGCGGTGAGTGCGAAGCGATTCGCCCGATTACTTGTTCCGGCATTTGGAGGACAAATGCGGCGGAAATATGTGAACTATCACGCTCACCCCGAAGGTTAATGAAGCGATCAAGTGCGAGGCTAACTTCGTATACACTCGGCTACGCCAAAGGCTTTCCCGAGGGGACCAAGTTTGCGACCTTTACGTGGCATGCGGTGAAGCCTATCCGGTAAACAACTCTTCTAGCGAGCTATCTTGCAATCTGCTCAAGAAGTGTGTGGTTCCATATCAATCGATGATGCTTTACCTTTGGAGGTCCTTTATCCTGCAGTTCAACTTCGCCCACAAGAAGGAACTCTCTCTCCTTCGGTGATGGTGGCGGTATTCACCGTGGATTGCGGCATATAGTTGGCGTTTACCCGGAAAGGGCGAGCCATCATCACGCATCCCTTCCGTCAGTAGAGCTCCCATATACCTATTTGATGACTGGTTGGTCCTTCATCGTCCGACATGATGTGCGGCACGGGTTCCACGATTCGTCTACTCCTTTCTTACGGTTGGTAGAGGATTGCGAGATGGAAGGGCGTTTTGCGAGATCAAGAAGCAGTCTGATTCACAAAGGGTGGATCTTTTCGGATGTTTTCCTCGATTCTCGGTCAATATGGTGAGTCCTTGATTAGAGGGAGTCGAAGAACAGCTGAACTTCACTTAACATTGGCTATTTCAATTGGCTAGTGAATATCGGGCCGAGGTATCTCACCTTCGAGTAAATGAGGAATGCTTCCTTGAGCCTTATTTTCCTGTCGTTTTGCTTTCGCCAGTTGATTCTGACCAACTTTATGTTGGGAACCCGGCAAACGCTCAGACTTCGAGGTGGACTTGTGGATGGCCTTGAGCATGGTTATGGGCGTCATGGGGTGTCCGGTGCTAGGTTCGGTCTCAGAGCTCGGGCCGTCGGTGGAGTCGACATTCCTCTATTGTAGTTGGCTATTAGTAGCTAATGAGTCAGTCCTGTGAGGGCCATCTCGAATCGGTAGCGTCGTTCTGGCCATTCGAGACCTCGAATGCCGGTCAAGTTCGAGGAGAGCGTAATCTCATCCACCGATTGGTGAGGGAATTCCACGACTCACGGTCTTTGGGACTTTAGAAGAGGACCAGCGTCTTTGCGAACCTCGGTACTCTCTCTTTTCCCCTTCGTTTTCTTATCCTCTCTATTGGATTTCTCATTCAACGAATTTTCGGAAAAGAAGAAGAAGAATTTCAACCCTCTCAGGGTTAAGCGAAAGAGGTTAGCCCATAAGAATCGCGTGAATCCTCGGTCCCTTGATATAGACTTGACCGGTGTGATCGATCGGTGGCGGAGGTAATAATTCACGTGACAAAATTTGAAATTTTGACTTTTGAAGGTCGACATTTCTCGGTTACATGCGAGGAGTTATAGGGATTATGATCACGGTTTGATTTTGATCACCACTTCTGCGAGCCCGGTTACGCTCATCTTTGAGCCGGTTTTACTCAACAAATGTATGGAGCTATGGCGGAAGAAGCCGATGTAGGACCTGATCCGTGGACCAGGTACATCTAACATCGATAATTCCTCTTACGGGTGGCAAATCACGAGAATGGAATGACTGGATTTGTACCCCACTAGCCTCTTTGTTTTTGTTCTTTTAGAGATCGGGGAGACAAATGCACAAACCAGAGACTAGGCCGACTAATCCACCAGTAGGAGGTAAGTAATTCTACCTATTGTTAGTCTTAATTGCATTCACTTTCCTAATGCCTTCTTTTTTGGACTCTCAATGGAAGATCTGGCAGGTGGTTTATCTGGTAGTACCTCCATGGATGACTTGTTGCGCACTTGGTCACAAGATGGAGATACCCTTGGTGAGTTGCAGAAGCTACTCCACTGAAGAAGGTATGAACTTTCCCTTGATTAATTATAGGACCGGTAGTTTGGCCAATACTACTATAATTAAAGAGACATTCCATTAGATGCGGTGAGTACCCCTCTTTCGTTGCTTTCTCGAGAATCGACTACCACGGCCCGTTGAGATAGATGAGCACACGAGGGCTCGGTGCGGTTGGCAACATCAGCGATAGATCACGCCTGGTAGACTTCGCTAGCCTCTGAGCTACAGAAGGAGGCGGGTGAGGGTCTTTTAGCCCAATAAATTTTAAGCCCATTTCTTCTGAAAATTCTAAAGTCCTCTTTTCTTACGTGCGAGCCTACATCTCGACTCCATGACACGAGCGTTGATGGTGGATGAAGATCCATCCCATCTTATTATCTGTTTGGAAATCGCTCATTCTTTTCTTTGGTGAACAACGTGATGAAAAGGTCCTTCATGGTGGGCTTTCTCTTCATCGATTCGGACCCTTTGCTTGACCCGGATGGCTTTGATACGGGATATGGGTTACCAGTGGCTCGAGCCATTGTTGATGATCTCGCCCATCACGGAGGGACAGCTCCGAGTAGAAACTGCGGTAGTTGGAGCTTCCTCATATGTAGGCTGCTCATCACGGGCTCGCGTTTAGAGGCATGGCGCGATGCTCGTGTTTTCTTGGGCTCGAAGTCGGTCTGAGAGCAGCGCCGGCCCGGCTTTGTTGTTCTTTGAGACATATTCTTCCCAAGCCATATCGGTGATATCGTGGCGAGTCGCGGAGGGATATCTTGCTCGGGGAGAGCTCCATCTTGAGGAAGATAGGATGGCGGTTTGGGTAGCCAAGGCCAACAAGGAAGAAGACCTCACCGTTGCGTCTAGGGAACTTCGATCTGCCGAAGCGGCGGTGAGCTTCGAGGAGGCAACCATGAAGACACGAACAGATGAGGAGTCCTTGAGCGAGTTGCGGGGAAGAACTTCGACCGAGCTTACAATGGTGAAGTGTCTCGGCTTGAACAACAAATCCTTTGTCATAGACTTGATATTTAAGCGGTTGTAGCTCCTTTTATATTTGCTTCAAATGAATAAGATCCATTCCTTTCATTGTTTATTATGATTCTTTTACTTCCTCGAAATAATTAACCATAATACTTTTAGGATTTTTGGCAAACCCTCGACCATCAGCGGGTTTGATTAGCCTTTACCAACCACCGTTTGAGTTGGGCTGGCGTGTGGATTATCGGATCCGTTCATGCGTGGCGTTATGCTAAAAGAATGAAACTCTTCTAGACTTGTTGCTATGATATCGAATACATAGGCCATTACTCTTTTACGGGCAAGAGACCACCGAGCAGCGTGTTACCGTGGGCTTCGTCCCTCCTTAGGCTTGGGACGAAATACCCCGAATCGAACTCGGTGTCTTCTTCAATCGGAAAAAGACTAAGCCCGGCAACGCGTGTGGCGTTGACTTTATCCTTCTTAGGCTTGGGATAAAATGCCCCAGTCGAACTCTGGTGTCTTCTTCAATCGGAAAAGAGCCCGGCCCGGCAACGTGTAGTTGGCTTTATCCCCTAGGCTTGGGATAAAATACGAATCGAACTCGGTGTCTTCTTCAATCGGAGAAAAGACTAAACCCGGCAGCGCGTGTGAAGCGTTGGCTTTATCCTGCTTAGGCTTGGGATAAAATACCCAATCGAACTCGGTGTCTTCTTCAATCGGAGAAAGACTAAGCGGAAACGCGTGTGGCGTTGACTTTAGGTTATTATGACCCCGACCTTCAGCGGGTTTGATGAGCCTTTACCAACTACCGTTTGAGTTGGGCTAGCATGTAGATTATCTAAATCCGTTCTACAGTTGTGCTAAAAGAATGAAACTCTCTTAGACTTGATGCTTTCGATGTTGAATCGTGGAAGCCGTCTTTTATTGGGAAGACTAACGAAACGCTGGTGTGGCGTTGGCTTTATCTTCTTAGGCTGGGATAAAATGCCCGAGTCGAACTCGGTGTCTTCTTCAATGGGAGAAAGACTAAACCGACAGCAGCGTATGAAGCGTTGGCTTTATCCTTCTTAGGCTTGGGATAAAATGCCCCGGTGAACTCTGGTGTCTTCTTCAATGGAGAGAAAGACTAAAACCCGTATAAAGCGTTGGCTTTATCCTTCTTAGGCCGGGATAAAATGCCCGATTGAACTCGGTGTCTTCTTCAATGGAGAAAGACCTAGGCAGCGTATAAAGGTTGGCTTTATCCCTTCTTAGGCTTGGGATAAAATGCCCCAGTGAATCAGGTGTCTTCTTCAATCGGAAAAAGACTAAACGACAGCAGCGTGTGGCGTTGGCTTTATCCCTTCTTAGGCTTGGGATAAAATGCCCCAGATGAATCTTGGTGTCTTCTTGTGGGAGAATGGCCCGAACGGATGAAGATTGATTGAGGTGGGAAAGGAAGAATGTGTTCTATTTCAGGGATGAAACCTTATTGAGGTCCTTCTTGGGAATCAGAAAACTTCGAGGTGACCTTGATCGGACTACACGAAAATTCGGCCTCCTTGGTCGGCTGGCTACCTAAGATAAGAGGAACTAAGAGTGGGATCTCCACCAAGGCGAAGAGACTCGGTGACCTTGGTCGGACAACTGATGAGAAAGAAATCGGCATACCTTGGTCGGCTACACGAGATGAAGATGGAACTAAGAGTGGGATCTCCCTAGAAGCGAAAAGACTCAAGCAACCTTGATCGGACAACACAGTGCGAAAATCGGCATGCCTTGTGGCGCTACAAGATGAAGATGGAACTAAGAGTGGGATCTCCACTCCGGGAGAACGAAGAGCTCGGGTGACCTTGATCGGACAACACAGTGCGAAAATCCGGCATACCATCGGCGCTACCTAAGATGAAGATGGAACTAAGAGTGGGATCTCACTCGAGAAGCGAAAAGACTTCGGTGACCTTGATCGGACAATGACGAAAATCGGCGCTACCTTCGAGCGCTACCTAAGATGAAGATGGAACTAAGAGTGGGATCTCCACTCAGAGAGCGAAAAAGACTTCGGTGACCCGGTCGGACAACACAGTCACGAAAATCCGGCGCATACCTTGATCGGTACCCTAAGATGAAGATGGAACTAAGAGTGGGATCTCCACTCAGAAGCGAAAAGACTTCGGTGACCGGTCGGACAACTGAGTGCGAAAATCGGCATACCTTGATCAGTACCTAAGATGAAGATGGAACCCTTGGTTTGACCGCGAAAAAGTTTTCTGCGGCTTGGAGGAAGGATTTTATATTCTCTCTCCGTGATGAAAGGAATTTTGAGTGGGCCTCTTGTTCATAGAAGGAATCAAGAGGGATTTTAATGTACCGAGAAAATTTGTAGACCTTGTCGGAATTTGATCGGTGGGGAAATTGTGATGGAGGATAAATCTAGGGTTATCCTCGCGAAAGCGGGTGAGACATCACGAGGAACTTCCGTCGAAGCGGGTTATCGAATACTATATGGTATTTCTTTGGGGAACTTCCCATTATATCGGCATTAATTGCGTCGCCATTTTGGGTAATTAGGCGATATGCACCATTGGAGTAAACCGTTTCTATTACAAGCGGGCCCTCCATTTAGGTTGAATACCTTTCTTCTTGGAAGTGAGGATTATCGGTCGTCGGCGGCGAGGACCAAATCTCCTTCTCTAAGGTTCTCTGTCGAACTTTCTTGTTGGCCGACATCCCTAGCTAGTAGAAGCTCAATGCATTGTTGAGCCTCGAGCTTCTCATCTAACATCTCGAAGCTCTTGAGGCGTTTTCGATGTTGTTCTTGATCGTCATCTGTTGAAAATGCGAGTGGCCGGATCTGAATTTCCAATGGGAGAAGCGCTGCCGTGAACCCGAGAGAAGTCGAAATTGCGCCCGATTGGCGTGCGTCGCGTTGTGCGATCGCCCGAGTGCTTCTCAGAGTTTATCATCCGGTCTAAGCTTGTTACTTTTCACAAGCTTTGTGGTACGATAATCGTCTTGTTGAATGCCCGGCTAATCCATTTCTTTTGGATTATAGGGTACATCGGAGAGCGTCTTGTATCTTAATTTCATGAGAACACGATGAAGGAATGGCGATGAAGCGGGGACCGTTGTCATGCACGATCCGTCTTGGGACACCATGTCGATAGATGACATGGTGTTTGATAAACTTGATGGCGGTTTCGCCTTTACTTCTTTTAGCGGGATTGCTTGACCCACTTGGAAGTAGTCGGTGATCGCTAGAATAAACCGATCGCCTTTGACAGACGGAGGAAAATGGGACCTACAATGTCCATTCCCCATGTCTCGAATGGCGGGGATGTGCGAAGGATGCGATTGCTTTCTGGCGGTGATATAATTCGTGAATTTGACAGGCGTGGCATTTCCGGCGTGCTTTCGGCTGGCGTCATTAACCATTGTTGGCCAAAAGTAGCCCATTCTCACGATTTCGAAGGTAAGGTTTGGAAGTGGTCTTCGTGGTCTTCAGTGAATCAAAAGAATCTTGGAGCTCTTGGGACTGACTCTCTCTCCCTTCGTCTTACGGTAGAATACCATGTAAGGCGTGTCGATGATAGGAAGCGCCAATCTCGGGGCTCCAACTTGGTTTGGGTTGTATACACTTCTTTGGTAACTACCCCTTATCTTCTTGTGCCTCATCATTATAATGATGCGAAGAGTTGGTGAGTCGGCCGTGACTAGTTGCTCGGTCTGGAAGGTTGTGCTAACGACACGGCTAATGCCGCCCGGCGCATCCGCGTAAGCGTTTTGGAGCGGATATATTCGATGAAAAACTCTTGAAGAGTGCGCTATCAACGGCTATCGATGGTAGGGGATTAGATCCGGATTCGACCGTAGTCACCACGAACACCTTGACTATCAATTGCGAATCGCCGTATGCTTGAGATATTCGACCCCGGCTCCTTGGCGGCTAAGTCCTATAAGTAGCGTTGTATTACTTCGTTATTGGAGCGAGGTTCGGTGAGTGAATAAGCACGGGGCATGACATGATTCCGGGAAATCAAGACAACTCGACTCCAGTGATTTTAGAACATCGGGGTTTTCGCCACATTGGTGGCCGAGAAGCTCCATCAAAATACAATCGCCATATTTGTTGGTGCGGCGTAGTGTTGACTTCGAACTTCATCAGGAAGATCATCATATAGCTCAAGCGCATCCGTTGTCGGTGGCGACCAAGAGATCACAAATAGCGCCCTTTGGTGACTTACGTTGTTTGAAATACAAGTCATATTGAGACAAGAGCAAGGCCCATTTAGCTAAGCGCCAACTCATCGAGGCCGTTTGGGTCATAAATATCCGGATCAGTTCGTTAGAGATAACATAAATCGTCACGTAGGCTAAATAGTGCGCATTTTGAATCGCGAACACTAATGCAAGGCACCGCTTCACGACCATTGGGTATCGAGACTCGGCGCCGACTAATGTTATTCGGGTAATACGCGCACATTACGTGACCGTCGTCGTCGTCTTCGCGAGTAAAGCGCTTAACGAGTGATCCGTTGCCTTGGCGTAGATCAAAAATGGTTTTCGACAGCGGTGCAACAAACGGGAGGTTTAGCGAGATCGCCTTGATCTCTTGAATGCCTTACGGCGTCGTCCCAAGTATATGACACGCCCTTCTTGTTCAACTTGGAGAACGGTGGCACTTCCGGATAGGTTCGATATGAACCCGTCGGATGTCACATGTCGTCCTTGTAACCCCGAGTTCTCTCGATTTCGGAGGTTGCAATTCTTGAATCGCCTTCACTTTGTCGGGATCGGCGTGGATTCCTTTGTTGGTGGCAATGAAGCCAAGGAACTTGCTGCTGGACATCCCAAGGAAGGACTTGGCGGGATTCATCTTTAGGCGATGAGTTCGCATGAGTTCGAATACCGTTCTAAGATCTTTGATGTGATCTCCTTTGTCACGGCTTTTCGACCAAATCGTCGGCGTAGCATTCGACCGTTTTCGAAGATGATCTGGAAAATCTCCGTCATTGCTCTACATAAGGTTTGGGAACTTGTCCCATTGCGAAGGTGCAAAACCAATTGGTTGTAAATGGATATTTAAAACCAAGCTGGATGCAAATGGTAATGTGGAAAAGTATAAAGCGATCTTGTAGCTAAAGGCTATACTGAAGGAAGGCATTGACTATCTGAGACTTTCTCTCGGTTTCATCGAAAGA
>WHSE01000227.1:0-35081 GCA_012295165.1 Asparagus setaceus
ATATTATTTGTCTTAAATAAGCTAGAAATTGTTGTAATTGCTTCCATACAATAGTAATGATATAATAGATCATTGCTTCTAGGTTTTCTTGACGGTGCATACAACGTTCTAGATCCGTTGTTGAGTATTACATGAACCTAGTCTAGTTTCTTATCTAACTTCAAGCGAATGGTGACCTAATGCTAGAAAAAGGCCATCTGTTGATTCTACAGATACACGAATATATAGAAATGAAATAATAATACTCTAACTATTCCATGCATGGCTCCTACTTGAGTAAAAAAGATCTCTATAATTTGTTACAATTAGAATGGGAACGCATTCATATTCGCACACATTGTCAAGATTTAAGTGTGGTTCTTCATCAATGAATTCAAGGAGATCTCTACATCTGATGAAGGATATGCATGTTATATGCTTTTGTTATTTGTAATAGGTTACTTATATTTTCCATATATATAAATAAAGATTTTATCATTTACCATGCAATTCAAGACAGTCCAAAGTTATATTAGGTTTAACATAGCAGTTTTCAATGAGAGTTGTAAGGCGGAAGAAAATAGAAATACAAGGAAACTAACCTGATAAATCCATTGTCCCGTTGAGAGGTCTCTTTTTCCCTCATTAAGACCATCAAGGATAACAGGACCAAGAACCCCATAATTCCATGACTCATAATGTGTCCCACCATTCTATTAAAATTAAAAGAAAAGTTTCAGTTATCAAACTTTTAGTATATAAAAATTATCAAATATAGATGAAAATCGATAACCAAGTCACATAAAAATCAACATACATAGAGACCAACTGTAGCACTTAAAAGGGAAATCTTGTTGATGCCTGCGCGCAACTTTACATTTCCAGTGTATGTCAATGTCGAACGTTCTAGACCTCCAAAAGCAATTCCTAATTTACCAAGAAGAGAACATTACAAAAATTAATAAATATTTATATCTCCTGAATTTTTGTTATTAAAAATCTACAAACTGTAGGATATTACAAACCAGTCAGTTGACCATTGATATAAATATGCATAGATGGACCAGCGGATGACACAGTGAGGGCTGGATACTGCCCTCTTCAGATATTGTTCATTTTCACTTATATTTACACTGAAAATAGAGATAGTTAATTTATGAACATAGAAGTTATGATTTTATCTCAAAATATTAGATAAGTGACACAAGCTACTCACTGTGTTGTATACCACAAATAGTCTGTGCGATCTCTGGTTACATTAACCTGCTCCAGCAGTCCTGTGTCTGTGAATGTGTTTTTATCAGATTCCATAAAATTTTTTGTCATGTTAACCTGCTCCAACAATCCAGTAGTCATGAACGCTTTTTTATCATCATTATAAGTTTGTTCTTTGTATGACTTCCAGGAAAATCCACCGATACGTGACATTTTCATCTGCACCTTGTTGCCTCTAACCTGTACATTTTAATATATCAGCATCTTACCAAATTGACCACCACAATAGTTTAGTTTTTTGTATTCTGTAGAATTCATAGCTTTGAATTGTTTAGGAAATTTCAGATACAAGAACAAAAAAGCTTTATCCAAAATTTTTGGGGTTGGCTATACGAATAATGTTCACCTATTCAGCTGTTTTATATTGAGGTTTATCTCCTCCACAAAGTTTTCACCATCATATACTTCTTAATTGCTTCCAAGCCAAATTTTTAGACCTACCTCTAGTCATCCTATCCTCATTGTAATAATATTATCACTTCTCCCAATTTGTGCATATAATAGCCTCAGTTCCTCAAATCTCATTTTATCTTCAATATGAGCAATCTCTAACTTCCTACAAATGCACTTATTTATTATCCCATCTCTAATTGTATATCCACTCATCCATCGGAATATTCTCGTTTATGCTGACAATGAAATCTATAGAATGACACTAAATGAATTCCTTAACGAAAGATAGATAAAGTACCACTTTGACCCTGTATGAAAATTGTTCTTATGGCAGAGTGCCACAAAGGAAAATACTTTTGTAGAATGATGGTAAACTGTTCTCACCCTAGCAGTGTTAAAAACTGCAGTTTTGCAGTCAGGAAGAATGCTGATGGACCAAGGAGGAAGCTCATAGCTCATTCCATTGAATGTTACATTCGCACTAGACTTTGTGTCATTGTTGGCAAGAAATGCAGCACAAGCTCCCGATTTTGACCTGTACACATAAGACTGATGGAAGATGCTTAAAAAAGTATTTACTTTGATCATCTCAGATTAATGCAACATCAAGGGAAGAAAGCATAGAAACTAATTTGCAATTCAACCTGGTGATTGTCCCCAAGAGATGCCACTGTGAGCTCACCATAGACCAAAATCGGTTCACACTTCTTGATAACTTTATGTAAGTCTCTCAAATGATCATATTTTGGTTGACGTATTAGACCTGATCATGAGGAAACAAAATATAACACCAAATTAATCCAAAAGTTTAAGATACACACATTGACTGTGTTATTCTATCATGTATAGAGTCGACCTACAAACCAATTTTCCAGAAGATCCATTCTTATATATAGTGATGCAGCACGCGTCACAGACACTTTATAGAGCATCTGGACCGACAGAAGTCCAAATGGGGGACCGGAAAGAGTTTTTAACTTGCAAAAAAGAACAGGCCGTCTCTCCCAATCCATAGGTCAAAATCAGACATATCATATATGAAAATCGCGTATTTTTCGAGACGGATTCAACCAAACCGACTGATAGTTCCGTTTGACGCTGCCAAAATCGTAAAATTCCCTCCTAATTGAGAAATATCAAACCTTGTGTCTTTTTATGCCATTTTTAGTAATGACATAGGAGTCGGTTTTTATTAGGAAACGAATATGGTTTGATTTCAGGTTTGACCGATTAGTTTCTCAATCATAGGGAGTTTTTAGGGTAGTTTTGATACTTTTCATTTCTGTTAATTCAGTCCTATTAGGAGTAACTTTTGTTTTCCTATTTAAGTAAATGATTGTAAACCTGAGAATTATTACATTTTGATTAATAAATTCCTCTTTCATATTACTTCGTGGATTTGAGGTTGTCTTTTCGTGGATTCAAAGATTATTCTTTGTGTATTCAAAGAACGCCCATTGGTGGATTCCGAAGTTTTGCTTCCATGCTGCATCAGATAGTATACATTTGCTATGGGTTGGAAATTTAAAATCTCCTTTCATACTCAATTTTCATTCTTATTCCAAATTTACCATCGTTTTTGTTTGTCCCCGCTATAACCACAAAAAAAATTATGATCAAATAAAAGTAGGCATGTTGTGGTGACAAAACACTATGAATAACCTCTATTTCTTCCCAAATCCAAATGTGGGTGTTCTCAATAGTCTAAGTGCAATAAAAAAAAGATTCAATTTGCAATATATTATAGTTTACAACATACCATATTCATCAATGGGAGCATCATAGTCATAGCTAGTTGCAATGAAATTGCCAGCTGTCCGGCCAAAGTTCGTTCCTCCATGATACTGAATGTTATCAGTAATATTAATTCAGTTACAAATTCATCAACCAAACCTTTAAGCATTGAACTACTTACCATGTAGTAACTAACCAAAGATCCACCATTTTGTATAAAGCTCACAACAGCATACGCCAGGTCCTCAATAGGCCTATGAGGAATAGGACCTCCAAATGATGAGAACCTGCAATTAACATCAAGACATATGAATTTGTTACTCATAGAATCCACACTAAGATGCATATATGAAACCAAGAAGAGCAAGAAACAGGTACCAGCCTGTCCAAGCTTCAGTCCACAGCTCGGTTTATAAGGCTTGTTCGAGTGAAACCATCACAGTAAAATCCATTGCAAGTATCAATCTGGTATTGCAAATTCCATTTCAGTGTCATATGTTAAAAATAGGGTTAATTGCGAATGGAACCTGTATTATCAGCTAGGTGCGGATAGACCCCCTGTAGTTCTATTTGTGTGGATCTTGTAGCATTTGTCTAAGTGCACATAGACGCCATCAGTGAATTTTTTCAGCTCTTTTCAAAGTCAAAAGGGTTCAGCAATTGGGGATCTATCCTCAACAACAGAACTAGAAGGGGTCTACCTGCATCCTCAAAACTCTTCTTTTAAGAGTTTAAAAAAAAAATAAAAAAATTTCACCCTGAGGATCTATCCGCACAAATAGAACTACAGGGGGCCTATTAACAATTGGGTGATACTACATGGGGTCTATCCACACCTAACAACTTAAAAATATAACCACAACTTCAAAGTTTTAAAGCAGTGAAATGTATCTTTAAGATGGTATCAGATGAATCCTGATTCAAACCTCATCTTACACACATTTAAAGCGGATTTAAAAACCGTTGCATAAAGTAGTCCCCATTTTCACCCATAAAAGGGATGCTCATTCAGCAGGAGCATATTAGAATATGAAATTGTAACTCTTCACTTCTCAGTCCCCACCATAACTTCAAAGTTTTGGTAAAGTGGGAGATAAATTTAAAATAACATCAGAGCAACCCTGTTCAAATCCCAACATACACGATTTAAAGCATTCTAGAGAAAATCACCGCCACACAACAGTCCGTGTTTCGTCCAAGAAAAGGGCGATAAACTAGCAGAGGCATATTATAATATAAAATCATAATTCTCAACCCTCACGTCTAAGGGACTTTAACAACATAGTTCACAAGATCGCAATAGAAACAAACTGAATGCACGAAGAGTGGAAAGGGAATAAACATACAATTGGATCAGGGGCATCAACTTGCTTGCACATAATCCACGGAACGCGAACATCAAGACCAAGCCAATTTTGCTACCCATGATGCATACACCTTGTCACCGGGCCGCCATAGTGCTCCACAGGTCCATACTCATTCTCAATCTGATAAATTTTAGTCATAACAAGCAATCCATAAAGCAATCATGAAGTTTAGCCATAAAAGCAATACATAAGTTTTCTAATCCTTCCCTTATCTCCTCCTACTATACAGTCTATACTTCTTCCTCTTCTTCCTGGTGTATATTCTATCTATTTTCTCTAATTAATAAATTCCTAAATCATGGGGTTTTCTGTACAAAAGTGTGTGACACAATAAAAGCCTAAATGGAGAAAGATTGAGGATACCTGAGAAAGGATAATGGGACCACCTTGCCAAGCATATAACCCTTCTGTCTTCATCATGGAAACTATCTTCTTTATGAATTTCTCCATTTCAGCCTAGTACCCATAATCAAAATCAATTTTCACCAAAAATTTTTTAAATTAAATTAAATAAAGTGCCTGGTCAATTCCAACCTTGAAAGGCTCATTATCAGTTCTGAAACTGATACCAGGTACATACTTCAGCCAAACAGGAAATCCCTAAACACAGCAAAACCATGTAAGTTAATCCCAATTCCTCACAAAAACATTGGAATTTAAACATAATTTATTCAGAAAAATACCCAAAATTCCATTCAGCACAAATGTAAGGGCCTAATCTGAGATGAACATAGAGCCCAGCCTCCTTCACGAGCTTAACAAATCGAACAAGATCATATCTTTCCTCAAAGTAATACTACATATATGTATACCAAACAAAAATCAGTGTAAAATGACCAAAATTTTACCAAGAAACCCCAAATGAAATTTAAAATCACCTGGCCAGGGAAGGCTCGTGCCTATCCCAGAACACATAGGTCTCTATAACATCCAAGCCCCCATCTTTAGCCTTTTGAATGAGATCAGGCCACATCTGCAGACAACCCAGATGAAATAAACCAAAAATTAACATTAAAAATAGGTGGTAAATTTGGAAAAATGAGAGAAACCCAGAAACAGCATTGACCTCAGGAGTGCTCCTGGGGTAGTGAATGGAGCCAGAGATGAGGATTTTTCTCTGCCCATTGATTGTGATTGCTCTGTGATCATAAGAAACAGAGGTGGGTCTGTTGGGTTGAGGGAGGGAGTACCAGAGAGTTGAGAGGATTACTAGACAAGCAAGGAGGAGGACTGTGGGTGTTGAGCGATGAGGGGGAGTGGGTTCTGCCTTTGAGAACATTGGTGGAGGTTAGAGAGAGAGAGAAAAAAGATTCTGAGGAACTTGAAGTATGAAAGCGAGGAGAGAGAGAGAGAGAGTGTGTGTGGAGTTGGAGGTGAGAATTGTAAGTGTACCTAAAATGGAAGGAACCGAAACGGTGACCCAACCGACACTGGAGTACATAGTAGATGTACATAAAGAGAAAAATCGTGGTTGTTTTTGATAATTAGGGGTAAGCATTAATCGGTGAAGAGAGAGAGGGTGAGCCTTAATTAGGTAGTGTGGGCTCTTTTTGTAAAAAGAAACTAAAAGAGGGAAATTTTTTTTTTACTAGATGCATTTTCGTCAGTTTTGTTAGTTTTGGGGTTTCACAAAGGAAAAGCTTAGGAGAGTTTTGTCAGTTTTGTTAGTTTTGGGGTTTCACAAAGGAAACCCTTATTGACGAGAGGATTGCTCTAAGATTTTTCATCCTCATGGGTTCCACCCATAGGATCGTTGGTCTATACCTATCACTAAGATTGTTAGCATAAAATTCTAAAGTTCTTTCACTACCATAGAAAGAACTGCTTGTTATAATCTAGTTGGTTTGTGAAGGGACAAAATGATGGAGACATGTTAACTTCCTAAAAATTAATCTCTATAGGGACTTTCCGGGCTATTAACCTATTATTATTAAAAACATAAATCCAGAACAGAAGTTCATACAATTAATTTTATTTGAATACATAACATATATCTATATGTAATATGTCCATCAATTATTACGGATAGATAAAGTATTTTAAGTTATAGTGAACCAATCTCAATCAATATGAGAAATATCAAGCGCCGTTGGGGTCCACTAGGAGCTGATCATTTGAATGCACCTCCAGTTGGGACCCAGACTGATGGAACAATGGCCATGTGTAAATTACAATTGGGTCTGCTAATTAGTAACTTTTATTTGCTATCCTACTTGATCTTCATCCAAAGCTAAGAAGTAGAAAGTAAATTCGTCATGCACGGGATTTTTAAACGCTAAAGTGTCAAATTTAGGCAAGAAAAAATGAGCTACATCACGTGTCCGCGTGATAACATGCTTGAATTGAGGTGTTTTCTTCCTTCAGCAGTTGACTGTCCATTTTTTTTAGTCCACAACTTTGACTCATTATCCACAGACAGAAGAGTCTTCTGTGATATATGTTTTGTTCAAGATTAAAATTTATCTGAGGTAAATTGTGAGTTCGGATCCTATCAGAATCGTGCGGGATTTTGTGTCACACAGGCGCTAGGAAATACTCAAATTATCCTCCTATTTGATTTATCAACGACTCTGAACAGCTCGTACCATGCGGCATGTTCTAATAGGATCCAAACTCAGAAATTATCTTAAGCCCCCTTACTTAAGCTTTAGAGCTTCAGACAATTTTTCCTTTAATTATCAAAGAAAAAATAAAAATAATAAAATAATAAAAATCATAAGCTATTAAAGATTTTGGGCAAAACTATCATAGATTATTCTATTCAAAAACTATTTTAGATTTTAAATCCTAAAAGAAAATATCATGTGCTATAAAACCACATTATAACTTTGTAATAATATCTGAAAGTTCATGATAATCATCTGAAAATAATAAATATCCATGATAGTTTAAAAAAAGTTACTGACATATTCAATTTGTAGATATTTTTTAAGGTTTATGGTATTCCTGGTAATATTATAGTTTATGATATTTTCCTCTAATAAATAGTTTATTTTATTTTTATTCAAAACCCCTAATAATTCAAGCTAATTAAACTTTACCTACTTATAAATGAACAAAATTTACCAATGCACTCCCTTTTTCATATTATTTCTTTTTAACTTACCTTCAATCCAGTTCATGCCATTAGAGGCTTGCATGCCAAACAAAACACCTTTTATGCGGGTAATTGATGTTTAGATACAATTCTTGACACTTCTTTTATCTTACTATCAGATGGCATTCGGTCAAATATTTTGACTAAGTTTATATTTTCACTATAACTACGTTGTGGACATAATTATTTTATAGGTTGGATTTGTTTTCCGACCGTAAAATGAGAAAGTTGATTAAAAGAAAGAAATTAAATTTAGGATAAAATATTACAAAGAAACTTTGAGTGTTTACATATAATAATACATAAATTTAAGAATGAAATGAGTAGAAAAAATCTACCAATTCATGTGAATCGGGGTTGGTGACGGTTGACCGATTCCTAATTGTTATTGTAGCCATCACCTCAATAAATTGTTTTAATTAAGTGACACCTATATATATGTATTAATATCTTTATTAATATATATAATTTATGAATAAATGGCAACCGAGGACGGTGTTATAGTACATGTAAATGGACTACTGTTTGCAAAAGTTATTGTTCGATGACGATTATATATGAGTTTCAAATTCTAATGTTGTTCCTTCTTGAGCTTGTTTCATCAAGTTTTATGATTTTTCACCATCTGATTCACGCTACTTGACCAAATTTTGTGAAGCTCCAAGATTCTTTTTATAAATTAATAAAATTTTAGGGATATTATCTTTACTATAAATTTTGTAAATTTTAGGTATTTTATTAAATTAGGGACTTTTCTATGAAAATTTGAAATGTTTCTAAATCTAGATTTTTTGCAAATTTTATAAAATCAAGGATTTTTCTATAATTTTTAATATTTTTAAGGCTCTCGTTTTCATAAGTTCTTTGAACTTTTTCATCAAATATACAATTTTTAAAAGTCTTTGGATATTTCTACTAATTTTGTCAATTAATTTTATTGTATGTAGCATCAAAATTGTCAAGAACCTCAAATATGACTAAATTATGAGAAGATCGAAGGACAACATCGCCAAATCTCAAGAAGTCAACACATAAGAAGATTGTGTCTCGCTACGCTATGGAGATATCGGTTTGTGCCTCGCCATGAGCAGACACTTGTTCATGTCTCGCCGATAGCGAGACTTAGGTGTGTCTCGCCACGAAGCGAGACACTTTGATGTGTCTCGCTACTAGCGAGACACTTGTTGGTGTCTCGCCACGAAGCAGACACCTTGATGTGTCTCGCAACTAGCGAGGCATCTTACTTGTGTCTCGCCAAATGCAGACACCCGTAATACTTAAACGGCTCTTGAAGGGTCTAAATCAATGCCGATGGGGCCCACTTGACTTTATCAACGCAGAGACGCTCGATATTTTAATGGGCGTTACACGCCGAAAAATACCACTCAGGCGCGATTTTAGGGCATTTAATCGCCTTAAAAGCAACAAACCGCTACAAATTAAGGGGACTTTACGCCACAATGAGGTGTTTATACCGCCGCCAGCGAAGCGCAGGCGCCGACATCGCCGCCAATGAAGCAAAGATAGCTACGAGGTACCGAGCCGCTAACCGCAAATGTGGAGCACTTATGACTTGTTTCTTCAGAGGGCACGCTTCCCAAGGACTATAAATACCCCCTACATCCACTTCAAGGGATCGATTTGGCAATCGAGATCAAACAAAAATCGAGCTTTTGTAAGGAGAGAGAGAGAATCCAAGCTTCCAAAGTTCAAGAACACGGTCCAAACGGAGATTCCTCGAGATTAAGCTTTGCCTTAATTTGGGAAGAGTAGATATCTTACTTTGCTAAGATATTTACTCAAGTTCTTGTTTCATGGCATCAACTAAACCCCGCCGATTCGACGATCACGCACGGTGGTCCACGGATTACGCCGCCCCCCGACAGAAAAGTCCCACAAAACAGAGATCTACACTTGTAGTATCTTTTGTTCGAAGTTTGTAAGAAAGTTATCTAAATTCTTTGTAACTGAAATAAAAGTGTAATTTTCTAGTTTTACAATGGAATCAACTTTCACTCCAAACACATGGCGCAATTACGTTGGAGCCAACGGTCTCGAGCCCGAGATCGTTGTGTCGCAGCCTTTGTAGCGATCAAGCCGACCTCATGGTCGATGGATCGGATTATTTCTTCGATCAAGCCAAGTTCGAGGAATATCTCTCCTCTTCTTTCATCAAAGTCCTCCTCGCCTGCAAGCACGGAGGATTTCATCTCCAAAGAAGGAGGTTCGCTCTGCTGGGAGGCGCAATGAATCTCAAAAGAGGCGATTTCCGACAACAACACCGGGCGGATCTCAAAGCCGAGCTCAAGTTGACTCTTTCAAGAAGGAGTCATTCAACAAGATCTCAACCGCTTTGACGAAGAGGGCTCACAAAGACAATACAAAAGATGGCCGGACAACTTGCCAAGGCCATGGAATCACCGCACGGAGTTCATTACAATACGAACTCTCACGGATCGTGAGGCGCCGCAATCTATGATGCCTCAACTTCAGCCCTCAACACTCCTCCCAAGGAAGAATGGGTTCTCGCCAAAAGGACCCGATTGACAAAAGGAGCGCCTAAAAGCTGCCGCGGCACGCATTGTCGCGACGCCGTTGTTCGCAAGGCACAAGAGTCAAAATCAACCAGGAATCGACCCAAAATCACAAAATTTGGGTTCCAAAGTCGACGCCAAAATCGCTCAGAGGTTGCCTCGCCGCTAGTCTTCACCGAGACAGCTGAATCGCTCTCGCCAGACAGCTTAGAGCCGCTTCGCCAACAAATAGGTAGAGTAAACCGCCTCGCCACGAGATAAGCAGGAACCGCCACAACAACAGGCAAGCAGCTTCATGCCTTAGCGAAAATGCACTTTTCCTCCTCTTCCGCCCACTTCTTTCCGCAATATACCAACGATTTAATCCTTCAACTTCGTGTTCACCGCCTTGGTCCAAAGTCGGACGCTTGAGTCATTCAACCCGCACACAACAATGTCCCGAAAGCAACCGACTTCGCAGCCTCAAGAGTTCCTATCGCATCTCGCTTGAGCATCCCTAAGGGGTCCACGAGGTCGCTGAGGAAACAAAGTGACTCGCAAAGTCACAAAAATGATCAAACCTCGGTAATTCATGCCGGCAACTTCGTGATGATGAAGCCAAGCACGGAAGTTGTCTCCCTGTGTCAAATGGCCGACGCCCCTAAAGAAAACGGTCCTCCGCTAAGGGCAACGCTATACTTGGGGTGACAAACCATATCAACTATGCCATCAGCCGAGGTGGCAACACAAGAAAGAGAACGATTGATGAAATAAATTGTTCTTGTTCGTGCACAATTAATCAAGACGCATCGCCGATGTGCCCGTTCAATCAAATGCTCAACCACAAAGAGCTTCAAGATTCGAGAGGCTTTCCCCGCCAAGAACCGAAGACTCGGGTCAAGTCAAGACGACTCAAGAAAGAGAAAATCTACCATCCAACCGATCAACTTCCCGGGTTACTATTAACATGGTAAACAAAGGAAAACACCCATTGATGAAGATCCCGACTTTTCCCTCGAGGAAAGGTCGGGTCTCGATTTCCCGTGAGAATGTCCCGATTGCATTTATAGCTACGCGACGCATTGACTATAGAAGAATGCATGAAGGAGATTCATCCGAAGATGAAATTTCCGACGCCGCCAAGAATAGCTTCGACGATACATCGCTTCAAGTATGAGTCGCCACCATAGGGAGGCTTTTACCATTACTCCCGGCGTCCCCGCTCAAATGTTACAAGAAGCCTTAGCCAAGCAAAGAGAAGAGCTTAAGGCTGAAATGAGAACAGAGATGGAGCTAGCTATGCAACAGATGAGGGAATTGCAAACCCATACGGCTTAACAACCCGGTTTAGTCAACTACCGGTCTAGTCAATGTACCGATCTAGTCAACACTGATCTAGTCAACAAGGTGGAGCTATCAATCTTGATACCCATAATGTCGAAGACGTTGATTCGAGATAGATGAACACATTTATGCCGATAAACCTCCTAAGAAAAGGTGTTCGCTACCCAAGGCGAAGTATTCCAATTCCTCTTACTAGGAATCATCCAAAACAAGCCGAGGATGAAAATGAAAAGATGAAGGAGCTTGAAGGCAAAATTAATGCTTTAATGATCGCCAGAGGTTAAGAAGACCGAATTCGCGGTCCATATCCGAGAGTGGGATTCAACTTACCCACCAAATTCTTTGATTAATTTCACACCTTTTGACGAGGGGTTCGCCACACAAGACTTGATCTATTTCAAATCTCACTTGGGGTGATCTCGAAATGAGCCTTTGATGATTCGGTCATTCGTCGGTACCCTTTTCGAGTCATTCATTGGTATCAAGACAGCCGGAGCATTAACCGTTGAACCATGGAAAGCTCTTTTCTCGCACTTTGATGATGACACGTAAGTTTCCATTGAACTCTCCTAGATGAGAAACAAAAGGTGGGGAGACAATTGACACCTTCACAAGCTGCCTTAATAAAGCTATGAATTGCGAGATCCACCATCAAGAGTTCATATTGAAGACTTGCCACAACAATCTTTCTATAGAATTGTTGGAAGTCATGGGGTTACACCACCAACCACTTGGAAGGAATTGAAACTCAATGGTGAAGAAGCGTAACGTTCATCGAGAAAGAAGAATGAGAGAGGTGAACCCACAACGTTCCCTCAAAGTCAATTTTGTGCCTCGTGGCAGGAAAGGCGAAGCTAATGCCGCTGAAGCAAATCGCATTCCAACAAAGAACAACAAGCTTCACAACAAGAAGAATCGCAATTGAGGTTTCAACAAAACCTCAAGAATTGCGTAAGGTCTGATGCTAGGTTCCAAAAGAGCTATACTTTCAAAGAGGAAGAAGCCGCTATCTTCAAATACCTCTCGATAACAACAAGATCAAATTGCCTCCAATCACAAATCAAGAAGAGGCTAACAAGACCTCAGATCCCAAGTATCGGGCGCATTCACGTATGGGTCCATCATCCCACCAAGAGTTGTTTTGTTCTTAAAGACAAAATTCAAGCTCTAATCGATGCGGAATCATAACGGGAAGAAGGAGAAGAAAGTTGGTTCAAATATGGTGGCCATCAACTTTGGATCTCTACTACCCATGCCATATTTACGTAAGATTGTCCCCGAGGTTAAAGTCAAAACGGTCAATGATGATCCACATGGGCAACGCCGAAGGGTTGGTATCATACACATCTCTAATGGCTAAGTACTTTGATTCATCCGATCTTATTCAAGATGAGCAATGGACGGGTCTTCTTCAACACGGAAGTCCAAGCCGCAAAGGCAAGCTCAGGCTCATATTTCGCAATTCCTAAGAGGGTGACTAAAAGCTCCAATTCTTTCATTATCCGAAAATGAACATGAAGTTCTCGCGGACGTAAGGTAACCCAGCCTTATGCTACCGTATGGGCATAAATTCAGTTATCAATACCCCGAATTCCCGAATGCCAAAACTCTAACGGAACTGGGGTGGCAATGACTCCACCAACACAACCCGAAGTCAAGAACAACAGAAGTAGCCAAAGAGGATACAACCAAGCTGAAAGATAAACAATTTCAAGAGGTGCAAGTCCCAGGCAGCCCCGATTTAATCATCCGATTAGAGGGACAAACCGAAGTTCGCTCATCATATCGCTTCGACGTTATGACCCGCTGGCCAACATTCCAAATGAGGATAACTCTTTATGAGTTACTACGCCTTTCTAAAGAGACTAGAGAAGCCTTACAGAAGCGCTAGTCGATTCGTGCTTTTATCACTCAAGTCAAGCTGTTCCCGAGAAGACCGAACACCGCAACTTGGCAGAACACAATTTCGCATAACCTTTACCCGAGAGGATATGCAGTGAAAAATTCAAGCATGACAGCCATTATACTTCATCGGGTACATTGGCTCGATTGTCGCCAACAGATTCAAGTTGATCCCGATCTCGCAATAAGATTATGCCACCCGCTGATGTATCATCTTGGAATTCTGGCCAGCAAGTTGGCTTCTACAGCACGGTGATTTATGGATTTAATACCGGTCCGCACCTTTGGGTAAAATCCCGGAAAGTGCCGCCTTTGAGATCTCAAATCTGAGGTTACATGTTATGTAATCGGCGCAGACTTCAGATAATCTACTATTGGGTAATTTGGATCCACGGTAGCCTTATAGTCCCATCCACATTACATCGCTTGAAGTATGTCGACATCGATAATGTGGTCAAGACGGTGGTCGCGATAAGCAACCATTTAAGGGTTAGAAAATTATTTTATCGACTCTCTTTGTATGGTGTCAATCCGACATCAACCATCGCCCGTGGTACCGGACACGTAATGAAGCCGATACCGAGGCCGCTCGACACGATGGAAACTTTGTATTTAATGACATCGAACCTCTTGTAATCGATCTTGACGAGCCAATCGCCGAGAAAGTTGTAACCGGCAGCTTGTCGATGAACATATAATAAATGACGATTTAGAGTATGTACATAGTGTTGATACCGTAATGCGTATTGTACAGGATCATGATGTGCATGTACCGCTTCGCCATTGAACCAGAAATGCCTTCAAAGTTCGACGATCAACATTCCTCCTTCCTTTGAAAGATGCAAAGCAAACAATCTTTTGGAAGATCTCCACCACAAGATTATTGTGAGGAATCAAGATAGCAACGATCATCCGCAAACATTTTTCCAAATATAGCTCACAAGCGCATTCATTACATGAAGAAATGGGGATATAACTTCGCACACGGCCTGGTCTTGGCTTCGACGGTGTTCGATTCACCACCCTCTCATGTTCAAGGGAAAGCCCGATCGTATTATGAATATAAAAGGGTCTGGCTATGTTTCTTCATCCTCCGACTAATGCCGCTGGCAAATTGATGATCATGACAAATGCCGATTCTTCACCGATTCGATTTTAGTCTTGGTGAAGTGTTCAAGGGCTAATGTCCAATATGACCACAATAAGTCCCGCATACCAAGAAGATGATTATTTACCGTAATGGGAAGACCCTTGACTTTCCATCCAATGTTCGCCGAGATAGGTTTGAACAAAGAGAACCGCCACCAAGATGCAGTGTTCAAGCTAATATGGGTGATGAAGATAATCCAAACCCATATTCGTGGAGTGGTAGTCTTCCTCCGTAAGAAAAAGAGGAATTGATTTCTCTTATTCGGGAATATATTGATGTATTCACCGAATTATGAAGACATGCCCGGCTTGATCCGTATAGCAAGCAGCATCGACTTAATATCGCCGTAATCTAAACCGCGGAACAACAACAATAAGATTTCGCCCGCAAATTATGGAAGCGATCAGAAGCGGTTAAGAAGCTCATAAAATCGGGCTTTATCGTGGAAGAGCAACATCCGTGATTGGGTCGCAAATATTGTTCCCGCTCTAAAAAGAATGGGACAATTAGAGTTTGCATCGATTTCGTGAGATCTAAACTTGGCATGCCCTAAAGATGACTTTCCACTCCCCATCACGCACGCCATCATAGATAATACGTGCAGGGTTTGAAAGAATGTCATTTATGGACGGATTCTCTCGATATAATCAAATCAAGATGCATCCCGACGATGAGAAACATACTCATTTCGGACGCCTCTAAGATCTTTGTTATCTACCGAAGAACGCAGGAGCTACTTATCAACGGCAATGACAAATATTTTGAAGATCATCTAAGAAAGACCGCCAATGCTATGTTGACGATTTAGTAGTGAAAAGCCGAGATAAGAGCCATCATATTAAGGATCTCGTGACGGTATTTGAACTTATGCGGGTCATCAATTGAAGATGAATCCAACTAAGTCATTCTTAGAATGGCTGGTAAATTCCTTGGTTTCATTGCCACGCCAAAGGGAATTCATATTGATCCGACAAGGTGAAGGCGACACGAGTTACAACCCCAAGAATCTCAAAGAACTCGAGGGTTGCAAGGAGATTGGCTTACATAAGACGGTTTATTTCAACCTTGCGGGCAAGTGTCACCGCTCTCCAAGCTAGCCAAGAAGGGTGTTTCATTCGCTTGGGATGATGCTTGTCGAAGGCTTTTGAAGATATTAAAATATATCTATCAAATCCTCCCCGTTTCGCCGCGACCAAATCGTGAAGGCCGCTCTTGATTTATGTCGAGCCACCAACCATTCATTAAGTGCTTTATTAGCACAAGATGATGATAACGGTCCAACAAGCAAGATATTATTTAAGTCGACAATGGTGGACCAATCCCGATATCCCGATATCGAAAGAATGCCTAGCTTTGGTATTTGCACTCCGTAAAATGCCATTACCCGGTTGGACAGACGATACATGTCATCTCGATGTTAACCCACCGAGTATTCATGACACAACCAAATTTCTTTGAATTGGCGACAGCGATGGGCATTACCTTTCGCAATACACATCCACTTCAAACGCCAAGTCGGTGAAGGGACAAGCGATTTGTGATCTTCTAGCCGCACTGGCCACCGATAAAGCTATACTTTATGAAGATTTACCCGACTAAACCTATGAGGTCAATCACACTTCATGAATATGTGTGGCAATTATATTTCACGGAGCGCCCCGCAAGAACCAATGTGGCGAAAGTGCTCCCGATGTTCTAAGATTTCACTGAGTCGGAGTTGTCTTAGTTTCCTGAGAAACACGGATGCCTCGAGCTTATTCACCGATCGAACCGCGTTCTAATAATGTGGCCGAAAGTACAATGCATTACTTATTGACTCCGCTTTATAAAGAGTCGGGGTCAATATCTCAAGCTGCTCGAGATTCTCAACTCATAGTTAAGCAAATTCGGAGACTATGAAGTTAGAACCGGATTTGATCCCATATCATGAAGCGCAATAGAGATGGCGTAATCATTCAAAAGTTTCTTCATCGAATATATACCACGGCCGTAACGCTTATGCCGATGCATTGGCAAAGATCGGCCGCTTCATTGGCAACCCCTCAAACGTAACAATTGCCACCGTGAGGACACACCAACTTTTCATACCGTAATATATTTTGATGTCAAGGAAACACATGCTACTTCAACAGACTCAACTTCGAGATTGGCGCTTCCTATTATAGATTATGTCTTACACTGTATTTTACCTAAGATATAAAAGAAAGGGAATCTATCCGAAGAAGAGCACCGAGATTCTACTACAACGCAAAGATTCGAACACTTTATCGCCGCATATGATGGATTGTTATCCGATGTCTTTCACCAAGGAAGCGAAGAGGCACTTAAAGAAGCACATGACGATTCTTGCGTGCGCATCAACCCGGTCCTAAGCCGAGATAGACTAAGAAGGTTAGGCTATTATTGGTCAACCATGATTAGAGATGCAATTGAATATGCGAGACGATGTCCGCGTCAAATACATGCAAATTACATGCATCACCACCGTAAGATCCGCACCCGCCGCCTACTGCCGCTTTGAAACATGGGGAATGGATGTGGTAGGACCCATATTCCGCCGCCAAGGTGATCGCTTTATTTTGGCAATTACCGACTACTTCTCTAAATGGGTCAAGCAATTCCACTCAAAGAAGTCAAACGAAGTAATCGCCATCAATTCATTAAACACCATATTATCTATCGATATGGTGTTCGGAGACTAATTGTGCATGACAATGGTCCTCGCTCATCAAGAACGCTTCGCCGATTCAAGGCAAGTTCGTAATACAAGACATTTCACAGCTTTATAATCCCACCGCGAAATGGTTTAGCCGAAGCCTTTAATAAAACTATCATCAAAATCTTAGCAAAGCTAGTCAAAACCAATAAACGCTGATGGATGATAAGCTTGGTGAAGCTCTTTGGGCATATCGACTACAGCTCAACATCGACAGATTCACACCATATTCCTTAGTATACTGGATGTGAAGCGTTTTGCCTTTAGAGATACAAATTCCGCCACTCGTAGCCCTTGCGATAGGGATGACAAGTTTACGAAAGCAACATCAAAAGCCGCCTTGAAGAGCTTGAGGTGTTAGAGAACGCTTGGGAGCTCAACAACGATTGAGCTATACCAAGCCGTAATTTCCAAAGCCTTTAACAAGAAAGTCCGCTATCGGAGTTTCAAGGAAGGAGATTTGTACTGGTCCGGCCAATCGATGATTCTCAATTCCAAGAAGAAAGGCAAATTCAAACTTCAAATGGGAAGGACCGCTTATAATTGATAATGGCCTACTCAAATGGAGCATATCGCTGATCACTCAAGATGGTGACAAGTTAATGATGCCAATTAACTAAAGTTCTCAAGATATATTATCCCTAATATATTCAGATAATTGCTGTAAAGATTGAATGATTTGACTTGTGAACAATACATTCATTAAGCTCTCATTCGGCCGAAAATCTTAAATGATTGAAGCCACCGATAATATTAACACCTATTATTAATTTCTTTCATGAAACAGGTTCGCTGCCCCAAGAGAAGACACAACGGGTTCGCTGCCCCAAGAGAAGACACAACGGGTTCGCTGCCCCAAGAGAAGACACAACGGGTTCGCTACCAAGAGAAGACACAACGGGTTCGCTGCCCCAAGAGAAGACACAACGGTTCGCTGCCCCAAGAGAAGACACAACGGGTTCGCTACCAAGAGAAGACACAACGGGTTCGCTGCCCCAAGAGAAGACACAACGGTTCGCTTTTGCCCCAAGAGAAGACACAACGGTTCGCTTTTGCCCCAAGAGAAGACACAACGGGTTCGCTGCCCCAAGAGAAGACACAATTCCAAAAGTTTATGTATTTATTACATAGTCGATTATATTAAATCTACTATTTATGCTAGTAGGTGTTATTCCCGCCCTTAATCGAATAAGTCACCACACACGGGTAGTCAATTCTCGTGATAATTGATAAAGCCTACGATTCAATATCGTAGTACAAAGTCCGAGAGAATTTATTCTTTTAGCACAACGCTATATGTAGAACGGACTTAGATAATCTACATGCTAGCCCAACTCAAACGGTAGTTGGTAAAGGCATATCAAACTGCTGATGGTCGAGGGTTTGCCAAAATCCTATTGAAATTATGTTTATTTGTTCAAAAAGTATAGATGAAAACATGATAAAAGAAATTTTATTTCATGTAAAAGTGAATTACAAAGTGTTGGCAAAAGCTAACAAAAGTGTTCTATGAATATATTTGACGGCAACGGATCTCGTTTCTTCCAACCAAAGCTCACCGTATTCTTGTTCCAATTCTTTCTCGAAGGACTCGAAGCATCATTAATAGTTAGAAGTTGAATAATCTTCTCGATCCAGCCTGCCAGACCTTTCATCGATGCTTTCAATTGTTCTCGCCGCTTGAGCAAGTCTTCTGAACTAGCAAGATCAATTTGCAGAGAGCACGCTTTTCAAGATCTTCGAGCTTTTTCAGCGAAGCGATCTCAAGGTCGTATGCCTCAACAGAGCGACCAAGTCAAGATTGGCTTCATTCCGTATTCAAGCTTGCCCTTAGACGCTGGATTGAGCTTGCACTTGCTGTAGTTCTTCTTCAACAGCTTTCGCTGATTTCTAGCTGTGTAATAGACTCAACTCGAGAAGAGATATAAGAAGAAGTACCCCCGACCAAGTCTCAAGTTTATTCAATTTCGCTCTAGCCGGATCGATCTTCTCGCGATGGAGTTAGCTAAGTCGTGAAAACCTCCTCTCTTATGAAACTTACATGCCGACGAGGAGCCGCTTCAACAGCTAAGGAAGAACCTTTATTCACGACCTTTCAATCAATTTATTGAGAAGGAATGTGAAACCCCTCGCAGACCGATGACCATCTTTTCGATCCTCATCCGCCATTAAAGCTTTAATTGTGTCATACAAGATGGAAGGAGCCGTGGAAAGAAAAAGTGTAAGCTTCGAGGATTCAACTCAAATTTAAAAAATCAAGATTGGAAGATATACCGATACGGCTAGAAGATCCTCCAGCCAGAGTTGTTTCCACACTCATCGATCCGCTTTGGAGAACCACCGGGTTGATTCAATTTCAAGTTGATAGCCGGTGGTCCCGGGTGAATAATAGGGCCTTCAATTTGAGTTGTTTGCTCCATAGTTGGTTGTTCACTTCGGAACCACCAAACCGATTCAGTTCGGCTTGAGTAGTTGGTGGTCCAGTTGAACAAACGACTCGGCAACAAGGATACAATGATGGACTCAAGAGGGAGAACAAGGGGTTGAATCTCCAAATACGAGACCGCAGGAGTTTGTTCTACAAGAGTAGTAATGAGTCCTACAGTGAGAATACCATCAAGTGTCAATTATCCGCTAAAAACTCACAAGACTTGGACGATAAGACACGCACTCATTTAAGAGCTAGCTTCTACAGAGATTCCTTCCAGTAGATTCCGATAGCATCTCGTAAATCGATGTGGATCAAATTCAGAGAAAGAGATCATTTGAGCTAAGCTTTGTTCAAATGACCCTCGAAATTTCTTCATGTGCGGTCTGCTGGCCTCCTGCTCACGTGACATCAACAATACCTGGTGTTAGTATACACATATCTATATATATGAGAATCATAATAACATATATGTACATACCAAGAGCCGGTTCCGGTTCGTGATTTATCAAGCTCCACCAAGTCGCTTCCCCTCAATCGCTTTCCATCACCGCAGCATAGCAGTATTAGTGCTTCAATTCAATGAAGGAAGAACAAAAGTAAAGTTCAAATCTCATACCAGAGTTGGTTCAGTCGTTAACGCATGCCATTTCTTGGAATTTTTCTAAAAGAATATGAAGCCAAGTAGCAATAAGTGGAGGAACCAATTCACTCTTTCATGATTCTAAGTCGCCATCCGTGATGAAATGGTCGTGACGCAGCGCACCTTCGTAAACCGGCGGGACGCCAATGTCACGTAGTGGTATCTTGAATATCCCGATCCATAGCTTCGTGTTGGATCATCATAAGTGAACACTTGGAGGAGAAGGTTCACCGAACCTTCTTCTTGATAAGAAAAATGGAATAATTAATAATCATAGATGAAATGGTAAAGTCCGAGATGATGAATACGAAGTCATACCTTCTTCCGAAAGGAAAATCGTCTATCGCCTTTAGAGTTGGTGATTTTGGGGATTTCGTGACGATGAGGCCTATGTAACGACCTTCTTCAGACGCATTATTGCCCCGCGATAGAAGCGGAGTATGAACGGTCGGTGATGGACGAGCCCTCTTCGAGTATAAGCTCGGTCGCCGCTTCTTCTTCTTCTACCTCTTCTTCTTCCCTCGCCTCGACCGCCATCCTGGGGATAAGTAAGAACGACCTTCCGGGCGAGGCCGCTTAAAGGACGCCGGAGGAGGTGGAACACGAAGAGGGTTTGACCGGTACATCTCGCCGAACCGAGAGCGGCGAGGCGATGGCACTACAACTTCGCCCCGACCGGACTCACGAACGAATCAGCCGCTTTTCTTCTTCGGCGTGGATCAGATAATCAAATTCCTCTTCTTCACTCTCTTCTTGGGTGACCTTCTTGCCTTTTGATTTCTTTGAAGGACGAGCTCGCTTGGGGAAGCACGGGTTGGTGTAGGCTCTCTGCTATGTTCTACTCCGGGAGCATTAGCCGCAATGAGCCATTTGCAGATAGAAAAGTCATCCAAGCTTCGCTCGGCAGCCAGGAGATCAACTTGGCATCGTGCACCGCTATGTTCCAATACCGTGCTGGCACCGCCAATAAGACCTCCATGAGTCTTCATTCCTCGATTTGGATTCCATGTAGATTTGATCATAGCCGAATTGACGGAGAAACGGCATGGGAGATAAGGCTCTATGTCGCAGAATTCTTCACCGAAAATCGTAACCGATGTAATGTTCATTAGCCATCGGAAACAACCAAGATCCGTAATAGTTCGACTTAGGCCCAGCAAAGATCTACAAGCATGTCATCATATCGGCCCCAAAAGTTCGAAACATTTAAAGAATTCCCAACTCTTGGCAATTTCGAGTTGGCAGACGCCTCGCACCATCGCCTCGCTTCCATTTACATTCTTCCAATATCTCAGAATAAGGCAGCTTGATAATCTACTATGTCGGGGCCGCCATCGATCCGACGATGGAGTACGAGCCAGCCATCAAATAAGTATACGGTAGTTCTACTTTGACAGCTTGGGATGTCGCTAGAAGACCCTTTGCCCTTATGTAAAAAACCAGACTATCCGGCGGAGTCCACCATGAATATCCGCCACCATTGCCTAAGAAGAGAAAGGCGACGACCGTGACCACTCAACGGCCGGAAAAGCACTTCTAAAGGCAGGCATCTAAGATTGGCGGACTACACATTTCTTCAACCGATAGCCAAGTAGCCCGCCAAGAGAGTTTGTGGCTTGATCTCGCTTTTGTAGTTGCCACAAGAAAGTCTCAAACTTCGCCCCTTAGGAATTTTGCCCTCAAAGATATGGGGTAGTGAAGGATTGGGCATTGATCTTTGCAATCGCCTTGTTGATGACGTATGAGTGGCGGTTTTCTCGCTCACTTACATCCTCGTATCCTCTAAGTTCGAATAGATATCGCTAATCGCTTATGACTAATCAGGAAGCCTCCTAGCCTTCACGCCCACCGCCGCTATTGCAGCCTTGATAGTGGCAAGTTAGCTCCTACGCATTTCATAAACAGTGATCTCTTCTTTCATTTCCTTCAATCGCCGACATTCGGAAAATATTCTTGATATGGTGCTTCACCCATTGGAAGACCGAAACCTTCATCATTTCATGAAGTGGTAGACCCATTCCCCATTTTTCGTGAAAGTGTTGCTATTCGGGTTGTAGATTTCCAAAGAATGCAGGAAATGATACGAAAGGGAGGAATTCCATACATGCTAGCACGGATGGGAACATATAATCCATTTTTGAGTTCCCGACTCCATCGGCCGAGAACGTAAGTCGCCATCCCGGTCCACCATCGGTCGGCAGAGAATGTACCCAACCAAGCACCGATGAGATTTCTTAGAGGCAACTCCCTTCCTATTTTGGCTAAGCGATTCTTCAAGGTGTCACTTTGACCATCAGCTCATTATGAGGTGTGTCACATGACTCTACAAGGCCCGTAAAGCACCAACGTAATTTTGTCACTAGAACTCGAACGCATCTTTACCAATATATCCGCAGGTATGCTCCATATCCTCACCAACCTCCAAGACATATTCCTCTTAATCGATAAACCGCAGTAAAATGACCGCAAATGGAGGTAAATAAAGATTAGAGCCATCACCTTCATACGTACCATGGTTCACCAACAGATAAGGCTTCGATCCTAAATGTAATCCCCAAATAAATAGCGGACTTCCTCATTATCTCCGTGGATCCAGATTTTTGTCGCAAGGCCGGTGATCATTCTTCAGAATTCACTTATCACCATGTTCTAACGCCCAATAATTCTCGAGGCGATTTGGACCGAAAGCGTAGGAGCATCACCACTAGTGGCATCTCTTGAGAAGAGGAAAACACGAGTCAGGCAATCCACTTGGCTCATGAACATTGAATGCCGAGGGGAAACTCAACCGCAAAGCATACACTTATAAGCAGTGGTCAAAATTAACATAAAAATATGTTGGGAGACCGACTCGCCAAAGAAATAGACAGCTTCTGCTCGCCAACGGCGATACAATCATAATCGTTCGCAACAAATGAGACTAACCGACTCGCCGTGTTTGTGACAGCTTCAACCGCCGCCAGCAAATAGAGCCCCAACCGCCTCGCCGAAGCTTAGACAGCCAACCGCAAACACGACAATCGCTTTGTTCTGATTTGACAGATGTTTTGGCTATGCAAAACACTTGTTTTAGCCCTGATCCACACAAAGGAGGACCTCGACTCTTCTCAAATGCCCTCGCAAAGGAGAACAAATGAGGATTTTATACAAAAATGCAAACTTTTCAACCCAAAATAAATGCATATATTGAGAAGAACTCACCCCAAAAGACGAAAGGCCTGCCTTCACATCGAGGTTGGGGAACGGATTTGGCCTTGGGGACACGAGATCTTTTGGGAGACATGATAAAAATCGATTTTTGGCTTGAACAAGAGAAAAGCTAGGGTTTTGATGAAAACCAAAGCAAGAAGCTTGAAGAGGCCTAGGGTTTGATGAAGAGGTTTCGATCCTACGTAAAGTCGAGAAAGCTCGGTTTGATGGGGAAAATCGATCTAAATCGATGGGATCCTAAGAACCAAGAAACCCTAGATCTAAAGAGGGTTTTCGAGCAAACTTGGAAACTTGAGAGAGTAAAAGGATTCTTGTTAGTAGAAGATCAAAATAGGGTTTGGGAAGGTTTGAGAAGATTTTGAAGCAACGTGAGGCGGATATCGGGGTTAAAACCCTAGGTATCGGGTTTATAAAGGCGGGCACCGCTTCACTTTTTTGAGAGACACCTAGTCGCCTTCGCAGTTCTTTGAGCGACACCTTAGCGCCTCGCTTCGCTCTTGAGCGACATTCATGCCGCCTCGCCAAACTCTTTGAGCGAGACTTTCGTCGCTCGCCAAGTTCTTTGAGCAGACATCTCATGCGCTCTCACACCGCGCCAAATTTTCTTAAGCAAGACATCTCATGCCGCCGCCAAACTCCTTTAGCAAGACACTTCGATTGCCTCGCCGCTTTCTTCGGGACAATCCCTGATATTGATAATTATTCTCCGCACGGATTCAAGGCAAGATATTCAAGATAAATTGGTTCCATATTACATACGAGCTTCCCCGAAATCATATTCAAAACCAGATGACGCTTTTTCTCAATGACTCTCAAGGCATTCAATCGCAACCCAAGTGGTGACTTTCAAGATGAAGATGATTAGTCCAAAATCGACTTCGACATTTCAATTCATTCAAATACAAATGCAACAGCTTATTGATCCCAAAATATGGTCAATGACGACGCCAGAGCTGGTTCGAGAAACTCAGCAAAACACGGCCTCTTCTACAAAGTTCAACGATGAACGTAAGTAGGCGAGATCTTATCCAGTATTCCGCACTTCGATAAAATACGAGGAGTCTCAAAACTTTGGAGGGGTATCTCAGAGGCATCAAAATTGCCAAGAACCTCAAATATGACTAAATTATGAGAAGATCGAAGGACAACATCGCCGAAATCTCAAGAAGTCAACACATAAGAAGATTGTGTCTCGCCACGCGAGACATCGGTTTGTGCCTCGCCATGAGCGTAGACATTGTTCATGTCTCACCGATAGCAGACACTTTGTGTGTGTCTCGCCACGAAGCGAGACACTTTGATGTGTCTCGCTACTAGCGACACTTGTTGGTGTTCGCCACGAAGCAGACACCTTGATGTGTCTCGCAACTAGCGAGGCATCTTACTTGTGTCTCGCCAAATGCAGACACCCGTAATACTTAAACGGCTCTTGAAGGGTCTAAATCAATGCCGATGGGGCCCACTTGACTTTATCAACGCAGAGACGCTCAGATATTTTAATGGGCGGTTACACGCAAAATACCACTAGGCGGATTTTAGGCATTTAATCGCCTTAAAAGCAGCCAAACCGCTACAACACCGGCGGACGACACCGCTCGCCGCCGGCCGAGGCAATTCATACCGCCGCCGCGAAGCCAGGGTAATAACGCGCCGCCAAAGCGAGGCAAAGATAGCGAGGCACTCGAGCCGCCGCTTAACCGCAAATGTGGAGCACTTATGACTTGTTTCTTCAGAGGGCACGCTTCCCAAGGACTATAAATACCCCCTACATCCACTTGGGTGGGATCGGATTTGGCAATCGAGATCAAACAAAAATCGAGCTTTTGTAAGAGAGAGAGAGAATCCAAGCTTCCAAAGTTCAAGAACACGGTCCAAACGGAGATTCCTCGAGATTAAGCTTTGCCTTAATTGGGAAGAGTAGATATCTTACTTTGCTAAGATATTTACCAAGTTCTTGTTTCTGCTAAGCATCAACTAAACCCCGCCGATTCGACGATCACGACGGTGGTCCACTGATTACGCCGCCCCAAGACAGAAAAGTCCCACAAAACGTGAGATCTACACTTGTAGTATCTTTTGTTCGAGTTTGTAAGAAAGTTATCTAAATTCTTTGTAACTGAAAATAAAAGTGTAATTTTCTAGTTTTACAATGGAATCAATTTCACCCAAACACATTGTAAAAATCTTTAAAATTATGGAAGTTTTTGAGTATTTCTACTACAAGTTAAAAGCACGCTTCTATAGTTTTTAAATATTTCAAGCTTGGTTAATCACACATAATTAACTTTTATCTCCTTAATTATGAAGATAATTTAGAGTGATAATATTTTATAATATCATTTAATTATTTTTATCTTTGTTTTCAAATTTTAATATAAACTAATGATAAGATAAATTGTTCTTTTTTACTTGTTAGGTACCAAATTTAAATCTTAGAAATTATAAATCTTCATATGTTTTCTTTAGTAAATAAACTTGGTAATGTTCAGCGGTAAAAGTTGGGATGATTGTCATTGATTTGAACTTGCTTAAACTTCTTTGGCCTACAACAAAATTCAAAAGAAATGCCTTTTATTTTAAGGCGCATAATGAAAATCAAAAAAGATTACAACTTATCCTTGTGAACAAACACGGATCTGATGTATCGAGGTCACCAAACTGCGTCAGTTCTTTGCTTGTGCCGGACTTTTGTGTCCGGTGGACCACCGCAATTCCAATCCGTAGAGACCCGTTCGAACTACAGATGTAAAGGGCTCGTTTCTGAAAGGAAGCTTGGCTTTGAGGATCACACTCACGAAGGAGAGAGGATCGCTGGGGGATCACACTCCGAAGGAGAGATGAGGAGCGGGTGAGATCTACTAGGAGAAATCGCGGCTATCCCCGAGGTTAAGACGGCTTAACCTAGAGGGTATCTGTGGTCGACGAATTCAGTTACCTTCCGCTTGAATCTGACGTCGGCTGGACTTGTGCTTTCGCCGGTGCTTTCGGAGCAGGTGCGTCGGCGGCTCGTGGATCTCGTGGAGAATTCTTAGAAAATCCTCGAAAATCCCCACTCAAGCCCAAAAGCCAAATCCTCCAAAATCCCCCAAATTCTCTTGAAGAAGCGAAGACCCCTCCCTGAAGACGACACTATTTATACAAATCGGTGTTTTATGGCTCGGCCACTTGGCCAGAGTGGCTCGGCCAAAGTGGCGAGCTACCTCGGCAGCTTGCAGTTCCTCGACCAAGTGGGCGAGATGGCTCGACAAAGTGGTCGAGCCACCCGACCCCACTTGGCCAATACCGGCCAAGTTGGCGAAAACGTCTTAGCTCTCGCCGATTTAGCGTCGTTTTTAGTCATTTTCAGGCATTTTTCATCTCTCGGGCTTAAGTTCATGCGTATTTGATTCGGGACTAATTCTTGGTTCGTTCGGCTCAACGATCTGAGATCCGATCGTCCGTTCAAGTCGGTTTAAGCGCTTACTTGTATGGCTATGGTTCGCCCGTCGAGTTGGCGTCTTAACGATCGGCGTCAGTATCATTCGATGGGTTGTCATTCGCGACTCGATCACGAGAGTTGGTTAGGATCTTGTAAGTATTTTTCAACGCTCTGATACCCCTCCATCTGATCGATTCTTGATGAGTCCGATGCTTTGAACATGATGGTTCGACTTCCGATGGTGAGGGTCCCAAAAGATAGCTTCAAGTCTTCGATTCTTTCAGACCATCCAGTTCTTTGTAGGATTTCTGATAAGATCACGATGCTGCATTTATTGTCTGACCGCTTGTTAAAACCTTGATTCGAAGCTGGTGGGTGAGTTTTGTTTGTAACTCGTGTCGGTTGGTTGTTGTTTGACTAGCCATCAGACTTTTGGACTTATCCGTATATCGGCGAATTCCTTGTTGGCGACACGTTGGTTGTGCCGGATACATGGAATTTCATAACCTTTAATCGGCTAATTCTTCCATCATCACATGTGTTGTTGGTTTAACCACAGCGGGAGGACTGATCTTTTCATGGAGATATCCTCCGAGGATTCCTTGTTGAAACAGGAGACCATTTGGCTTTCAACCATCGTCCTAGCCTTCAGTTGGCAAGTGCGACGCTTTGACCGTTGTTGGGATATGATTATCCACGGTGGGTGAAGTTTCTTCGGGACTGGACATATTGTCCGGTGTCGTCATGACTTTCACGCCTCGTCAGATTATTCCTCTCTTGGATATTATGGTGGGAGGAAATTAAGGGTTATCTTAAGAATGTGGGTTTATTCTCCAGGAACTCCTCGTTGAAAATTTAGAAACAGTTTATACTCGTAATCCTAGTTGGAGTAGGATTAGGCGACGCGTTGATTTGCGTCGGTGCAATCCACGATCTAGTTATCCCTAAGAATATTTCTTGTGAGAATATCCTTCGGGAACTTCTAACAAATTGGGAAACAGTTTATACTCGTAATCCTAGTTGAGTAGGATTAGGCGTTGATGGCGTCGATGCAATCCATACGATCGAGTTATCCCTAAGAATATTTCTTGTGAGAATATTCTTCCGAACTTCTCACAAATTAGGAAACAGCTTTATACCGTAATCCTAGTTAGAGTAGGATTGGGTGAAGCGTTGATGGTCGATGGGGCTTCAGCGAGGTGTTATTCCAGAATAAATCTTGAGAATCTTTCCAAACTTGGCGAGGGAGTAGGAGCCAATCAACGGACTGATTTGACACTATTTTGACATCCTGATAAGGTTCCAATAGGACTCCTAATTAGGGGCTGATTAGAGTCCTAATTAGAATTGATTTGGGCTCCAATTAGAATTCCTATTTCTTGCCAAATAGGAGTCCTTGTTCAAAGGGGATTGGGTTCATATGGGGTTGTTATAAATACCCATAATCCTCCTTTTCTCTACATAGGCCTTTCTTGGTTTTTGCTCTTGTTTTCTTCCTTCTCCTCTGTAGCCCGTCGTCTCCTCAGATCAACGAGGTATGTGCCGAGGGTTTTGTAATTCTTTCTTCTTTTCTTTTTATTTCCGGCGTGAAGCAGTGCAAAATCGACAAAGGCGGAGAACGGCGTCGACGGTGGCGGCAATCAGACCTATGCCGTGGCCGACAGGGCTGGCCGTACCGGCGTGGCTACCTGGCGTGGCTGGCTGCGGCGGCGCTGATTCGGCACGGGCGCGCAGGCAGCCCTGGCACGGCTGAATGGCCGCTGCGCAGCTCATGTGGATGCCTTGTCCAAACTAGGCTCCTCAAGCTCAAGGGTAGGTCGAGGGCCGGTGTACAAAGACACACTCAAATAACTCAACATTGTGACGGCGGTGAACTTCGATCATGCGATAGATCCTCCGGCTGGAGCATGTAGGCAATAAAATTGCCTTGATCCCCGCACAAGCAACTCGAACAAGCAAAAGAGCTTAGGGGTTCATCCCGAGTGAAGTCGAGCCCACCAGGAAAGTCGGGCCCACGAGGGTTAAGTTCACCAGATGCTTGACTTTACAAAATAGACAAAGAATCGATATCTCTCAGCCGGAAGGAATTGGGCAAAATGGCCGAGCAAACCGAACCCTTCGATGGGTTTGGTTGGCTCCGATCTCGTCGAGATAGTCGATTTTCATATATAATTCGTCCAATTCCGGCGCACGGTTTGAAAGTTACGACTGTTCTTAGTAGCATGTTACGGAGCTCGCCGTAGAGCAAGCCGCTCGCAAGGAGCTTAGCTCGCCTCAAAACAAGCTCGCATGAGGACACAGGCTTCGCTGCGTGCTGGCTCGTGCGGGAAAGCTCGCCCATAAGCTCGCTGAAGGTTGAAGCTCGGCTTCGCTGAAGGCATGAGTTCGCCGAAGCTAAGCTCGCTGAACCAAGCTCGCTGATTAACTGCCTGTATATGATCTAGTCTTGCAAGACCAAGAGCCAAGGCCGTAGTTGGAGCTCACCCAATTTGTGCATGAGATTGCCTACTTTGTAGCTCGGATCGCCACAATGCCGAGCTTCGCCATCCATACTGGCTTTCGCGCGGAAGCAGCACGAAGGCTCAAATCTCTGCGGACCCTTGATTCGCTGCATGCAGGCAGCCAACCCGGCTTCGCTGCGGGTCGCAAGCTTCGCCCCGCATGCTTGAAGCTCGCTCGCGACAGCAAGCTCTCGCCGCAAGCTCGCCTGAAAGGTTGAAGCTCAAGCTCCCGAAGGCATGAGTTCGCCTCGAAGCCAAGCTCGCCAACCAAGCTCGCCTCATGCCTCTAAGCTCGCCTCAGATGATCTAGTCTTGCTCGAAGACCAAGAGCTCAAGGCCAGTTGAGCTCACCCATTTGTGCATGAGATTGCCTACATCGTAGCTCGAGATCGCCACCAATGCTCGAGCTCGCCATCCATGCTCGCCTTCGCTGGAAGCTCACTGAAGGCCTCGAAGCTCTCCCGGCACCCTTGATTCGCTGCATGCCGAGCCCGCCAAAGACAAGCTCGCCAAGGGGTCGCAAGTCGCCTCAAGATGCTTGAAGCTCGCCTGCATAAGGCAAGCTCGCCTCATAGACTTCCCAAGACCACTTGAAGCATGGGAGATGTCACATCCCATAGTGGTCACATTCCACAGAGGGCATGGTGCTCCTCACCCATTAGTGGTCACATCCCACAAGTCAAAGGGATGGCACCATAGAGAGTATGGCTCTCTCAACTAGGCATGGCCATATCCCACAAATCAAGGAAGTGGCCATGCTCCTTGTCTATTTATAAGCCATCGGGGCTTGGCAAAGGAGGAGGTCTTAATCTGAATTCTCGATCTGAGACTCTGGCTCTTCGCGAAACTCTTGCATGCTAGCCTCGAGCACAAATTCGCCTTGGCATTCATCAAGCTCTGTAGCACCGAACTCCATCAACACCGAAGCTTCATCGCGATCGAAGCTCGACCAAACGCCGATCGATCGTCCGGAAGCTTAACTCGACTCGAAAGCATCGAGGGAGGCGCCCTACCGCTACCGACGAACCCACTTACAAGAAGGGCCTTCCTTCGCTTCGTTGTAAAAGACCTATTCTTGATTTGTAAACAAGCAATTCAAACAATACAACCGAGAGGAGATTTTACACCAAACGTAAGATGGCCACTGGGAGGAAACCATTTCCTCAACCGGTGGTGGCAATTCGACTACATTGCGGAAGGGACGATACGAGTCCCTCGTGATCGAAGTTCGAGGAGTACTTATCTTCATCCTCCTCCAAAGGCATCTCGCAAGTGTTACAGAGTCGCGACGGTGGTCCAAACCAGTGACGGAGGCAACCATGCCCGAGAGCTCACCAGCAAACGCTAGGGTTCTGTTCCCCGAGGCGTTGAGGCCACTGTAAGACCAAGCACGTGCGCAGGTTCCCACTCGCGAAGCCTTAATCAGCGAGAGCCCACCTACTCAGCGCGCTTTGCTCCATTAGCCAAGTTTCCAACCCGCTAACTCCGCAACTGTGAGCTCAAGAATACGCACGGTTCCACACTCGCAAACTTTGTAAATCTAGCTTAACTCAGAAGTTCTGGGCGGTTTCATAAAACAGCGACTTCACCAAGTCTCGCCAACAGCCTTCATCTGTCCGCAGTCACCTTCGCCAAAAGGCAAAGCATCGCCGTGATCGGGCGCGACAGACCAAGCTCGCCTAACAGCGAAGCCTCACCAGCTGCACTCGCCAACACACTCGCACTCGCATGGGTGGCTTTTTCCGTCCGGTTATCGCCGCGTCTGCCTCGACGACGACGATGGCTATTGCTCGCCAGGGCAACATCTCGTGCTTCAAGCTCTATTCGGGCGTATGAAGTGCACATGACCAACATCTCGATGAAATATCCAGAGACTCACAGCAACAAGCAACCATCAACTCTATGAAAGAGACGCTGGAGCAGCCTTCCGAGCAGAAGAAGAAGAAGAAAACGAGGACTTCGTGGACTTTTAAAATCCTCAAAGCGCAAAGAGCTGGATGCCTACTCCTCCTCACACATCTTCTCGATTCCTCATCCGAAATATCGAGGAGCCATCTTCGCCATAATCCAAGAGACAAAGACTTGACGAGCTCCAAAGTCAACTCAACGCCTTGAAGCTCCGTAGAGCATGAACAAGCCGGGGTGGCCGATCATATCCAATTGAATGGGATACTGCCTCCTACCAAAAAGTTCGAGACACCGACCTCGGCAGGCAATGGCTCCCTACTCAACACATTTACTACTTCCAAAGAACCGACACATAATGGGAAGCGCATCCCATTATACTCTCTAATTCATCGGCATCCTCAAGGGGTTGCTTTTGAATGGTTTCGAGATTGGAACCTCGGGTCCATCACTTGCCGGAAGGACATGGAAAGGCTCTTCATGGCCGATTCTTCGACGATGACACAGAGTATCTATGGCAACCCCGCTAGTCGTAGCGTAGGAAGAAAGAATCAGAAGCAACTTTGTCAAGAGATTGAAGCCGATCATTTGCGTGCCGTGATCAGATTTCCGGCCACTCTCATCGAGATGTGCCGAATAATCTCTCCATCAAGATTTTGTCTAATATGGGCTGTCGTGGCTCGCTCATGGAAAGACTTAACGCCAAGGAGAACAAGTCGAGCGTGCTCAAGCGTATAGGCGAAGAGAGCTATTTGAATTTCGAGGCGGTGACGACCAAGATATCTTGGTGGTGGCGACCGCTTCCTCATCAAAACTCTTTTCAAGTAAGCCCCGATGGCGTCTGCGAGCTTCGCCAACGGAACCAAGCTATGGGACCGATTGCGAAGACTTGGCTACCATCGACCAAAGATGATCGTTGATGCTTATATCGCGTCAATGGCGGGAGGACCACGACATCCACGGCAATTTCTTAAAGAAGTACTACCCGTGGTCTTCTTTCAAACTCCCACTAAGTTATCAATCACATCTGATAACTAATTTCCTCCAAATTCCTCGCCAATCCTCCTCAACAGATGGCGGTCCCCAAAACTATCATGTTAACAATCACCTCGATAGTTCCCTCAGTTTCGCCGTTGATCCTCTCCAATAGGATGACGGGACCACTCCCACTGTCACGTTAACATTACACCTCTGGCAAAATCAACTTACTAATCCTCTTCAATAGGATAGTAGGTCCTCAAAGTCGCTCCGATCGCGATAATTTTGTCGGGTTAACAATCACCTCTGGCAAAATCAACTTACTAATCCTCTTCAATGGGATGGCAATCCTCAAAGTCGCTCCGATCGCGACAATCTTGTCACGCTAACATTACACCTCGGCGAATCCCCACTCCTCTCCAATAGGATGGTGGGTCCACATAACCGCTATGTTATCAAATACCTTCGATAGTCTGCACCGCTATTCTCGTGAAATGACGTTGTCCGATCAAGTCGCCATACTCAAATGTCCCCGAACGCTCGATCCTTTTCCAGCATTCTAATATATTTAGAACACCGGTGAGTAGTGGCCTACCATGCGATGTGCCACTATTCGGGTTCGCCTTTGCCCCAAGAGAAGACAAAGGTGGTTCGCCTTGCCCCAAGAGAAGACAAAGGTGGTTCGCCTTTGCCCCAAGAGAAGACAAAGTCTACACGCCAGCCTAATCCATCGTAGCCGCTTGTTATTAAACAACAACTGAATCTATGCCTCTCTGGCATAGGGGATTTTATCTCGATCCCCCATTCGAGATTAGTTCACGTCTAACACACATGGCCGGGTAGTCTATTCCCGTGAAAAAGACGGCTTCACGTGATTCAACATCATAGCACTAAGAGAGTTAACTCTCTTAGCACAACGTTACATGTGGGACGGACTTAGACAATCCGCATGCTAGCCCGATCCAAACGGTAATCGGTAAAGGCACATCAAACTGCTGATAGCCGAGGGTTTGCTAAAAATCCTAGAGGGCAATCATTAGTCATGCAGTGAAGAATTCAACTTTACCGAAGTTCGTTAGAAGGTTCCTCGCCCGCCTACACGGCACTATTTTGCAGATTTCATATCCAAAGTGTTCCGCACCACATTCGACCACATTCGTGTCCGAAAACTTTGAGGGGGTTCAGGGCAATAAAATTGCCTTGATCCCCGCACAAGCAACTCGAACAAGCAAAAGAGCTTAGGGTTCATCGAGTGAAGTCGAGGCCCACCGAGGAAAGTCGGGCCCACCGAGGGTTAAGTTCACCAATGCTTGACTTTACAAAATAGACAAAAGTACCGATATCTCAAACCGAAGGAATTGGGCAAAATGACCGAGAAACCGAACCCTTCGGTGGGTTTGTTGGTTCCGCCTCGCCGAGATAGTCGATTTTCATATATAATTCGGCCCAATTCGACGCACGGTTTGAAAGTTACGACCGCTCTTCGTAGCATGTTCTCGAGCTCGCCTCAGAGCAAGCTTCCGCTCGCAAAGGAGCTTAGCTCGCATGAAGACCTGAGCTCGCCTGCTTGAAGCTCGTCTCACAGGCAAGCTCGCCTCGCAAGTCACCGGAAGGTTGAAGCTCGTCACCAAGGCATGAGTTCGCCTCGGCCAAGCTCGCTCAACTAAGCTCGCCTAACGCCTAAGCTCGCTCAGATGATCTAGTCTTGCTCGAAGACTAAGAGCTCGCGCAGTAGCCGGAGTCGCCTGGAATTTGTGCATGAGATTGCCTACACTGTAGCTCGAGATCGCCACCAATGCTCGAGCTCGCCATCCATACTGCTCGCCTCGCTTGGAAGCCCACCAAGGCTCCCCTCGGCTCGCCTGCACTTTGATTCGGCCGCATGCTGTGAGCCTCGCCAAAGACCAGCTCGCCTCAAGGGGCTCACCGCCCAAGATGCTTGAAGCTCGCCCGCAAGTCAGCCTGCAGACTTCCTAAGACCCCACTTGAAGCATGGGAGATGTCACATCCCATAGTGGTCACATTCCACAGAGGGCATGGTGCTCCTCACCCATTAGTGATCACATACCACAAGTCAAAGGGATGGCACCATAGAGAGTATGGTTTCCCTCAAGCTGTTTTGGCTTCTTTCGCCTTTTCCTCTTGAGGAATCTTTGGCTTGCTCTCCACGAACCTTCAAGTCCTTCCACGTTATAGGCGGTGCTGTCCCCATTGCCTCGAGCCGTCTATCGACAAGTTGTTGTGGCAGTGCGGAGGATGAACTCTTCGTTATTGGATCGGCGGTTCATTGCTTGTTCGAATCGTTTGACAAAATATCCACGGTTTCTCAGTCATTACGCTTCGTCGAGCAATGTCGATCGATACTTGATATCGTCGTCGAAGAAAGTGGTGAGGAAGCTAGACTCCATCGTCCCGGTTGTGAATGCTCCACGGCGAGGCGGCGGTCGAAGGCGGCCCCCGCGAGTACCAGCGAATGGCCGAACCATCGAGGGCTCGTTTCGGATATGACTCCGAGTGCGACTTGAAGT